>JAGVVM010012317.1:0-18161 GCA_019149425.1 Psidium friedrichsthalianum
TTGCAGAGACCTGAGCTTCAATAATTTAACTGGCGAAATTCCATCATCGTTTGCCCATCTTATTAGAGTGGATTTCATGTAAGCAATTAACTTGACCAAATTCTAGCTTCTCAAACTCAGTTAGTCTCTATAAATAGTCCCATAACAAAATTTTTCCCTTTCTTCTAGGTATCTGACTGGGAACAAGCTCACTGGTACCATTCCTTCATGGTTCTTGAAGAAACAAAAATGTGTATGCAGAATTTCTTTTAATCCGAACTTCCAGATCTCTAGGTCACCTTAAAATAAATGGAGGTGTCCTGGATCATATTTCCTGATAGGTCAAATGAACTATGTTGCTTTTGCAGTTATTATTACACTCAACTAGGGTTCATGAGTGATTATTGGTGTACGATGAACAAATCCGTTTTGAGGAACACTGACGCACCAGTCAACTTATATGATGCTATCTCCTCTAGAAGTTTGTTCCTATGTTGTTTGAAAGTAATTTTTCCTGACTACTTCAAATTTTTCTTTTCTTAACTTCATTTCAGGGATCTATCGTACAACAACTTCACCTGGGAAAGCTCAAGCCCCACCGAATGTCCTCGAGGGAGTGTGTAAGTAGGGATGTAGGTTTCATGTCATGTATCTAGACCTGCATATTAGGAAAATTGAACTCACAGAAGCTTTTTATTCTCTTAATAGGAACTTAGTGGAAAGCTACTCTTCAGCAGATAAACTGTAAGTTACGACAATTCATAACTGAGATCATTCGTCTTTGTGGCATTGCTGTGTTCCTTGTCGCTGCATTTGGCTCAAGATTTTTTGTTATTCTTGCCTCTCTTGTTCACGAGCTTGCAACTAAAAGCTTATGCCCAGGCAATTCTTGTCCCATTTTCCGCAGAAATAATGTTCCTCCATGCCTAAAGAGAAACTTCCCATGTGCTGCCTCAAGTAAGCAATGTAAGCAAACAATTCCAAAAAAGAATTCCTTTCAGATATTGTTGCTTGCAATTTCAAAATCATGGACATGATGTGCTATGAGACACTCTGGATATCTTAGAATCCTGCTATAACGACATGTCCTTCAAATGCTGAATGAATTTCCTGATGCCATTTTAATTTTGGTTATTGCCTTCTGCAACTGCTTCCAAATGAGGTAAAGAGCAGTGTGCTCTCTTGCCTTGATTGATTATTTGACGATGGACAATTCTGCTGTGACACTTCTAATGCATGGCTAGGGCTCACAATGGTTGAAATTGGTTTGCAAATGAAGAATTCCTGGTTTTCACCTCATCATTTGGTTACACTTCGGGTTGATCTAAAAAGAACGTAAATTTCAATTTCTTAATTTGATCTGTTGGTTTCTTTGACAGATAAATCCACATTGTACATCAATTGCGGAGGGAAAGAAACAAAAGTTGGGGACACGACATATCAAGCTGATAATGAACTGAGAGGGGCTTCAATGTTTTACTTGGGTCAGAGCTGGGCATTTAGCAGCACTGGGAACTTCATGGACAATAACATTGATTCAGATGATTATGTCACGAGAAATACTTCTGCTCTTACGAGCGTCTCTGTCCGTGATTCTGAACTATACACAACAGCACGTGCTTCTCCTCTTTCACTCGCATACTATGGGCTTTGTCTTTTCAATGGAAATTACACGGTCAGGCTCCACTTTGCAGAGATTAAGTACTCAAATGACAGCACCTTCAACAGCCTGGGAAAGCGCATATTTGATGTCTATATCCAGGTAAATTGACTACTTAATGGAGAGGGAGAAAGAGGTTCCTCTTCTTTGTGGCATGTATGTCACTGACGTTCATAGTTTTATTTCTTTACCATAGGAGAAGTTGGTCCTAAAAGACTTCAACATCGAAAATGAAGCTGGTGGTACTGGCAAGGCCATTGTAAAGACATTTACAACTGTGGTATCAAGCAACACACTAAAGATCCAATTTTACTGGGCTGGGAGAGGTACAACAGGAATCCCAGTTAGAGGAGTTTATGGACCTCTCATATCAGCCATATCAGTAGATCCTAGTAAGTGGATCTATTTTCTTCAATGCAATTCTTGGTCTCACTCTTGCACTGGTAGCATCCTAAGTTTTGCTGCATCTATCTTCACTCTTCTTATGAGTTGTTTTGTGCAACAGTAAATTGATCTTATGATACCAGGGATGTGGCCACCCATCGGAACCCCAAGTTGTACGCTTGTAATAAAGTAATTAAAATGGGGTGATTATGACTCGAAGTGCTCTTAAGTGAATCTTTTGAGCTTTTGTGGAATATGTCAGAACATATGAATTGAGAAATAGGGTTACTTCTTTCACTGAGTCTATGGCGATATCTGGGTTAAATTGTGAACTTATGATGAAATTTCATTGACTAACAGCAGAAAACTGGTCTGTGATTTTTTTTTTTTGTGTGCTGAGCAATTACGGCTTCTGGTCACATTCAAGGGGACTTAAATTTGATATACCTAAAATTACCCTTCTTGTACAGATTTTAAACCTCCTTCACTTGATGAAAAAAGGAGGTATCCTGTGGACATAGTGGCTGGATCTGCTACTGCTGCTGTAGTTTCTATTGATCCTCGTTCTTGGTATTATTTGGAGAAAAGGCTGGTTAGGAAGCAAGGCATTTCCTGATAAAGGTACACTGGATCTGAACTATTATTTCCTTTTACTGTGGCACTTAAAAAAGAAGAATGAAATGATAACAATAAATCTCATATTACCATTTCCCACAAAGCAAACTCTGCATGGGCAATTAATCTTTATAGAGCACTTGATGTCCTCCATTTCATTGTTTAATCCGTTCTCACATTCGATTCCATCAGCAAAGTCATTCATCTTACTTATATTTAATACTGGATAACAATTCAGCCAAACTAGGTGCGAGGTTGTACTAGGAACCGCTATGATCCAGCTTAAGTATATCTTATGATTTCTGATTTCATATTTTTCATATAAAGATATTGAAGTTGCTTTTGTTATCTGATAATTATAGCTTTCTACTTTGGAAAAATGTCTTTAAAGCCATTGCCATATGTATACTCATTATTTGTTCTTAAAAGAACCGGTGGTCTTTCACTTTCCCTATAGGAATAAGAGCGAAAAGAATGGATTGTTTTGGCGAGTTCAATCAGTGTGGAGAGTCCAATGTTCCACAGTCTATCCAAAATCAAGAATTCAACCTGTTCGTTGCATTTGTGACTTCACCTCCTAAATTTGCTATCACATTATATATCACTACTCTCTATTAATATTTCTCTATTGTGTGATGAGAAGGTGTCGTGAAACTGAAGATTATTGAAAAGATCGCAGGAATTTTAGTCTAAAGGTATTCATAAAGTGTAAGTTTTCCCAATATTGTAATGACTTATGTTGCGTTTATGCAGAACTTCAAGGTCTAGATCTACAGACAGGATTGTTTACCTTGAGACAGATCAAAGCTGCTACCAAGAACTTTGATGTTGGAAACAAGATTGGCGAGGGTGGATTCGGTACAGTTTATAAGGTAAATCCATGATTTGCCTAGGCTTTGATTATTGATTTCTTTGCATTTATTCTATTTTCTGATTTTTCTTAAACCATCAATATCGTAAATCTTACTAAGTGAGCAGTCTTTCTCTCTAAGACATGCTCAGCTGACAGCCACGTCCATCCTTCACTAAGGTGGGCTTTTGGGTTTTGTCACTTTTTGCGAACTTAGTTATACATTTATTTCTATGAATAAAAGCTTCAAGTGCTAGAGCAGCACTGGGCGATAGAAGGAATGTGAAAAGCATGACTGCAACTTACATCCCTGTACACCGGTTATGATTGTCTAGTATCATATTCCATTCTTTGAAGCAACAACAGATTTTCAAAATTTAGTCCTTTGAGGAAAGCTATGCTTACTGTAGGGATGTGGAATTTATCATACGAAACAAGCACAAGGTAGCTCCATTATTCCAGTTCTAACGATTTGCTTGATATATCCACATTTTGGTGTATAGGGTCAATTATCAGATGGTACTGTCATTGCGGTGAAGCAGCTCTCATCAAAATCTAAGCAAGGAAATCGCGAGTTTGTGACTGAAATTGGCATGATCTCCGGCTTGCAGCACGCAAACCTGGTAAAATTACACGGATGCTGCGTTGAGGGGAACCAGTTGTTGCTTGTCTATGAGTACATGGAAAACAACTGCCTTTCTCGCGCTCTTTTCGGTGATCTTGGTACTTAAATCTATTTAAAGATGCACTTTTTCCACTATAAAAATGGACACTGACAAATTTGTTCACTTAATCTGCTCATATTAAAGGGAAGGATGCTACCAGCAAGTTAAAACTGGACTGGCCTGCTAGATGGAAAATTTGCCTTGGCATAGCCAGAGGTTTGGCTTATCTCCACGAAGAATCAAGATTGAGGATCGTGCACAGAGATATCAGACTAGCAATGTGCTGTTGGATAAGGATCTCAACGCTAAGATCTCTGATTTTGGTTTGGCAAAGCTCAGTGAAGATGGTAAAACCCACATCAGCACCAGAGTTGCTGGAACCATGTAAGTACCACATAAGGAGGTAGAACCTCAAGAACATAGTTTTCCCTTTTCCGATTGCTAGCCGCTAGAGCTGACGCAGGGGGCCTCCATTTCTTGCAGTGGCTATATGGCTCCAGAGTATGCGATGCGCGGTTATCTGACAGACAAGGCAGATGTGTACAGCTTTGGAGTAGTTGCACTGGAAATTGTTAGTGGAAAGAGCAACACAAACTACAGGCCTATAGAAGAATTTGTCTATCTTCTTGACTGGGTAAAAAGCTCCTCTTGAGCTGCATTTTTTCTCCCTGTACATGCTTTCTATTTTCGAGTGTCATGTGCCTGAGTAGTAAAGCTAGCTTCCTCTCAGCTGTTCCTGAATTTCTCGTTCTTTTTTAACACTTGCATTGTTAAATATATCATCTTCATGTCTGTTCAAATCCCCTATCGGTAACAATATTCTCTCAACTTTGTTTCTTTCTGTCCTAATTTGTTTGTCCAGGCATACGTTCTGCAAGAGAGAGGGTGCCTATTGGAGCTGGTCGACCCAGATTTGGCCTCGGAATTCTCTAGCGAGGAAGCGATGCTGATGCTCAATGTGGCGCTCTTGTGCACCAACGCGTCCCCCACTCTGAGGCCCGTAATGTCTCAAGTCGTGAGCATGCTCGAAGGCCGGACCGCAGTTCAGGACCTGCTCTCCGACTTGGGGATTTCAGCCGTGAATGAGAAATACAGGGCCATAAGAAACCACTTCTGGCAGAACCCCAGCCAGAGCATGTCCACCAATGGTCCTTGTAGTGATTCCTCCATTTCAAACATAGAAGAGACTGTTCATCTGATAAAGCTGGCTCATACAGATCAAACAATGAGGTAGATGACTGAGTTGCTTACATCTTTTGTCCAAGTATTGAGCAAGTGTAAATATGTATCAGCTATTAGGACACTGAGAGTTTTAGAAGCCTAAGATCTCATCAAGGGAGTACCAACATCAGCCTAAGGTCTCATCAAGGGAGTACCGACATCAGCCGTATCCTCCACAATTTTTCTTCTTTGGCAGAGAGTCCATTTGCTAAATAAGATGTTTATATGATCACAATTTTTCTTGTGCTTTTTCATTATTATTGAGTAAGAAGCGATTGACCATATCTCATGACTTGGTATCAGAGCTACACGATCTCATGTCATGATTGACATGAGATCGTGTAGCTCTGATACCAAGTCATGAGATATGGTCATCGCTTCTTACTCAATAATAATGAAAAAGCACAAGAAAAATTGTGATCATATAAACATCTTATTTAGCAAATGGACTCTCTGCCAAAGAAGAAAAATTGTGGAGGATACGGCTGATGTCGGTACTCCCTTGATGAGACCTTAGGCTGATGTTGGTACTCCCTTGATGAGATCTTAGGCTTCTAAAACTCTCAGTGTCCTAATAGCTGATACATATTTACACTTGCTCAATACTTGGACAAAAGATGTAAGCAACTCAGTCATCTACCTCATTGTTTGATCTGTATGAGCCAGCTTTTATCAGATGAACAGTCTCTTCTATGTTTGAAATGGAGGAATCACTACAAGGACCATTGGTGGACATGCTCTGGCTGGGGTTCTGCCAGAAGTGGTTTCTTATGGCCCTGTATTTCTCATTCACGGCTGAAATCCCCAAGTCGGAGAGCAGGTCCTGAACTGCGGTCCGGCCTTCGAGCATGCTCACGACTTGAGACATTACGGGCCTCAGAGTGGGGGACGCGTTGGTGCACAAGAGCGCCACATTGAGCATCAGCATCGCTTCCTCGCTAGAGAATTCCGAGGCCAAATCTGGGTCGACAGCTCCAATAGGCACCTCTCTCTTGCAGAACGTATGCCTGGACAAACAAATTAGGACAGAAAGAAACAAAGTTGAGAGAATATTGTTACCGATAGGGGATTTGAACAGACATGAAGATGATATATTTAACAATGCAAGTGTTAAAAAAGAACGAGAAATTCAGGAACAGCTGAGAGGAAGCTAGCTTTACTACTCAGGCACATGACACTCGAAAATAGAAAGCATGTACAGGGAGAAAAAATGCAGCTCAAGAGGAGCTTTTTTACCCAGTCAAGAAGATAGACAAATTCTTCTATAGGCCTGTAGTTTGTGTTGCTCTTTCCACTAACAATTTCCAGTGCAACTACTCCAAAGCTGTACACATCTGCCTTGTCTGTCAGATAACCGCGCATCGCATACTCTGGAGCCATATAGCCACTGCAAGAAATGGAGGCCCCCTGCGTCAGCTCTAGCGGCTAGCAATCGGAAAAGGGAAAACTATGTTCTTGAGGTTCTACCTCCTTATGTGGTACTTACTGGTTCCAGCAACTCTGGTGCTGATGTGGGTTTTACCATCTTCACTGAGCTTTGCCAAACCAAAATCAGAGATCTTAGCGTTGAGATCCTTATCCAACAGCACATTGCTAGTCTTGATATCTCTGTGCACGATCCTCAATCTTGATTCTTCGTGGAGATAAGCCAAACCTCTGGCTATGCCAAGGCAAATTTTTCCATCTAGCAGGCCAGTCCAGTTTTAACTTGCTGGTAGCATCCTTCCCTTTAATATGAGCAGATTAAGTGAACAATTTGTCAGTGTCCATTTTTATAGTGGAAAAAGTGCATCTTTAAATAGATTTAAGTACCAAGATCACCGAAAAGAGCGCGAGAAAGGCAGTTGTTTTCCATGTACTCATAGACAAGCAACAACTGGTTCCCCTCAACGCAGCATCCGTGTAATTTTACCAGGTTTGCGTGCTGCAAGCCGGAGATCATGCCAATTTCAGTCACAAACTCGCGATTTCCTTGCTTAGATTTTGATGAGAGCTGCTTCACCGCAATGACAGTACCATCTGATAATTGACCCTATACACCAAAATGTGGATATATCAGCAATCGTTAGAACTGGAATAATGGAGCTACCTTGTGCTTGTTTCGTATGATAAATTCCACATCCCTACAGTAAGCATAGCTTTCCTCAAAGGACTAAATTTTGAAATCTGTTGTTGCTTCAAAGAATGGAATATGATACTAGACAATCATAACCGGTGTACAGGGATGTAAGTTGCAGTCATGCTTTTCACATTCCTTCTATCGCCCAGTGCTGCTCTAGCACTTGAAGCTTTTATTCATAGAAATAAATGTATAACTAAGTTCGCAAAAAGTGACAAAACCCAAAAGCCCACCTTAGTGAAGGATGGACGTGGCTGTCAGCTGAGCATGTCTTAGAGAGAAAGACTGCTCACTTAGTAAGATTTACGATATTGATGGTTTAAGAAAAATCAGAAAATAGAATAAATGCAAAGAAATCAATAATCAAAGCCTAGGCAAATCATGGATTTACCTTATAAACTGTACCGAATCCACCCTCGCCAATCTTGTTTCCAACATCAAAGTTCTTGGTAGCAGCTTTGATCTGTCTCAAGGTAAACAATCCTGTCTGTAGATCTAGACCTTGAAGTTCTGCATAAACGCAACATAAGTCATTACAATATTGGGAAAACTTACACTTTATGAATACCCTTTAGACTAAAATTCCTGCGATCTTTTCAATAATCTTCAGTTTCACGACACCTTTCTCATCACACAATAGAGAAATATTAATAGAGAGTAGTGATATATAATGTGATAGCAAATTTAGGAGGTGAAGTCACAAATGCAACGAACAGGTTGAATTCTTGATTTTGGATAGACTGTGGAACATTGGACTCTCCACACTGATTGAACTCGCCAAAACAATCCATTCTTTTCGCTCTTATTCCTATAGGGAAAGTGAAAGACCACCGGTTCTTTTAAGAACAAATAATGAGTATACATATGGCAATGGCTTTAAAGACATTTTTCCAAAGTAGAAAGCTATAATTATCAGATAACAAAAGCAACTTCAATATCTTTATATGAAAAATATGAAATCAGAAATCATAAGATATACTTAAGCTGGATCATAGCGGTTCCTAGTACAACCTCGCACCTAGTTTGGCTGAATTGTTATCCAGTATTAAATATAAGTAAGATGAATGACTTTGCTGATGGAATCGAATGTGAGAACGGATTAAACAATGAAATGGAGGACATCAAGTGCTCTATAAAGATTAATTGCCCATGCAGAGTTTGCTTTGTGGGAAATGGTAATATGAGATTTATTTGTTATCATTTCATTCTTCTTTTTTAAGTGCCACAGTAAAAGGAAATAATAGTTCAGATCCAGTGTACCTTTATCAGGAAATGCCTTGCTTCCTACCAGCCTTTTCTCCAAATAATACCAAGAACGAGGATCAATAGAACTACAGCAGCAGTAGCAGATCCAGCCACTATGTCCACAGGATACCTCCTTTTTTCATCAAGTGAAGGAGGTTTAAAATCTGTACAAGAAGGGTAATTTTAGGTATATCAAATTTAAGTCCCCTTGAATGTGACCAGAAGCCGTAATTGCTCAGCACACAAAAAAAAAAATCACAGACCAGTTTTCTGCTGTTAGTCAATGAAATTTCATCATAAGTTCACAATTTAACCCAGATATCGCCATAGACTCAGTGAAAGAAGTAACCCTATTTCTCAATTCATATGTTCTGACATATTCCACAAAAGCTCAAAAGATTCACTTAAGAGCACTTCGAGTCATAATCACCCCATTTTAATTACTTTATTACAAGCGTACAACTTGGGGTTCCGATGGGTGGCCACATCCCTGGTATCATAAGATCAATTTACTGTTGCACAAAACAACTCATAAGAAGAGTGAAGATAGATGCAGCAAAACTTAGGATGCTACCAGTGCAAGAGTGAGACCAAGAATTGCATTGAAGAAAATAGATCCACTTACTAGGATCTACTGATATGGCTGATATGAGAGGTCCATAAACTCCTCTAACTGGGATTCCTGTTGTACCTCTCCCAGCCCAGTAAAATTGGATCTTTAGTGTGTTGCTTGATACCACAGTTGTAAATGTCTTTACAATGGCCTTGCCAGTACCACCAGCTTCATTTTCGATGTTGAAGTCTTTTAGGACCAACTTCTCCTATGGTAAAGAAATAAAACTATGAACGTCAGTGACATACATGCCACAAAGAAGAGGAACCTCTTTCTCCCTCTCCATTAAGTAGTCAATTTACCTGGATATAGACATCAAATATGCGCTTTCCCAGGCTGTTGAAGGTGCTGTCATTTGAGTACTTAATCTCTGCAAAGTGGAGCCTGACCGTGTAATTTCCATTGAAAAGACAAAGCCCATAGTATGCGAGTGAAAGAGGAGAAGCACGTGCTGTTGTGTATAGTTCAGAATCACGGACAGAGACGCTCGTAAGAGCAGAAGTATTTCTCGTGACATAATCATCTGAATCAATGTTATTGTCCATGAAGTTCCCAGTGCTGCTAAATGCCCAGCTCTGACCCAAGTAAAACATTGAAGCCCCTCTCAGTTCATTATCAGCTTGATATGTCGTGTCCCCAACTTTTGTTTCTTTCCCTCCGCAATTGATGTACAATGTGGATTTATCTGTCAAAGAAACCAACAGATCAAATTAAGAAATTGAAATTTACGTTCTTTTTAGATCAACCCGAAGTGTAACCAAATGATGAGGTGAAAACCAGGAATTCTTCATTTGCAAACCAATTTCAACCATTGTGAGCCCTAGCCATGCATTAGAAGTGTCACAGCAGAATTGTCCATCGTCAAATAATCAATCAAGGCAAGAGAGCACACTGCTCTTTACCTCATTTGGAAGCAGTTGCAGAAGGCAATAACCAAAATTAAAATGGCATCAGGAAATTCATTCAGCATTTGAAGGACATGTCGTTATAGCAGGATTCTAAGATATCCAGAGTGTCTCATAGCACATCATGTCCATGATTTTGAAATTGCAAGCAACAATATCTGAAAGGAATTCTTTTTTGGAATTGTTTGCTTACATTGCTTACTTGAGGCAGCACATGGGAAGTTTCTCTTTAGGCATGGAGGAACATTATTTCTGCGGAAAATGGGACAAGAATTGCCTGGGCATAAGCTTTTAGTTGCAAGCTCGTGAACAAGAGAGGCAAGAATAACAAAAAATCTTGAGCCAAATGCAGCGACAAGGAACACAGCAATGCCACAAAGACGAATGATCTCAGTTATGAATTGTCGTAACTTACAGTTTATCTGCTGAAGAGTAGCTTTCCACTAAGTTCCTATTAAGAGAATAAAAAGCTTCTGTGAGTTCAATTTTCCTAATATGCAGGTCTAGATACATGACATGAAACCTACATCCCTACTTACACACTCCCTCGAGGACATTCGGTGGGGCTTGAGCTTTCCCAGGTGAAGTTGTTGTACGATAGATCCCTGAAATGAAGTTAAGAAAAGAAAAATTTGAAGTAGTCAGGAAAAATTACTTTCAAACAACATAGGAACAAACTTCTAGAGGAGATAGCATCATATAAGTTGACTGGTGCGTCAGTGTTCCTCAAACGGATTTGTTCATCGTACACCAATAATCACTCATGAACCCTAGTTGAGTGTAATAATAACTGCAAAAGCAACATAGTTCATTTGACCTATCAGGAAATATGATCCAGGACACCTCCATTTATTTTAAGGTGACCTAGAGATCTTGGAAGTTCGGATTAAAAGAAATTCTGCATACACATTTTTGTTTCTTCCAAGAACCCATGAAGGAATGGTACCAGTGAGCTTGTTCCCAGTCAGATACCTAGAAGAAAGGGAAAAATTTTGTTATGGGACTATTTATAGAGACTAACTGAGTTTGAGAAGCTAGAATTTGGTCAAGTTAATTGCTTACATGAAATCCACTCTAATAAGATGGGCAAACGATGATGGAATTTCGCCAGTTAAATTATTGAAGCTCAGGTCTCTCGCATCAGTGTCGAATAATATAATTAGTCTCAACATACGATAAAAGAAAGCTCATAATATGTACATCTGATAATGAAATGAAGTCCACAAAACTTAGCATGCAAGCACTCTTTTTCTGCTTAGTTAGCAACTAAGTATGAATTTCTACTTTCACTTGTTCTGGAAGAGTCAAAAAGTTTAAATGCAGGATGCAGGTCTTGTTTTATAAGTATCATGAAGTATGCAAATGTCATCGCCAGATATAGTATATAACCATTTCCTCAAACTCATTAAATTCAGGAGAATGAGAGATACTGCAATGTACACTGAAGTATCACAGAACAGCCAATTTTTGTAAGTCTATGGCTGCATAGATTGAATTTCAAACAAGCTTATTCATCCGTGCCGATTAAATGAAAGCCTTCAAGAATTCACCAACGGCAAAACTCATCTAAGTACATGGTACAAATACTTACAGGTTCTTAAGTTTTTACCATGTCACCAATATATGAAGGGATCTGTCCATCAATTAAGCATTTCCTAAGTATCCTGAAATGCAAAAGCATAGTAAAACTCTTATCCTTGAATGCTATTATACAATTTAAACGACATCAATGATAAATGCAGCTCCACAGCAATGGACAGCAACTAGGATATCCAACTCAATCAACTCACAAGGTCTTCATGGATTGCATGTCATTCAATGGCGGGAAAGAGGACACTCTGCCTTTTAGATCGCTGATCCTCCTAAAAATTTGAAAGGAAAGAGTCCCCAATTTTTTAATACAACTCTTAGGAAATATAAAGCACACAAGCTAAACTATCCTCTGGATTTCTCTTGAAAATTTGATATTAAAAGCTGTTTGAATATAATAAGAGAGACAGCTCAGCGATATGTGAGTATGGGAATACCGTCAGGATATCCAAAATGTCCAGAAGTTACGATAATGAAGAAGCAAATTATTTTGGTTGAGAGTGAATATCTCATTATGTGCATTTATCTCCTCAAATATCACAGCAGTCTAAAGTAAATAACTCAGTTTTAAGCAAGATAATTTTGGTACTATCAAAAGTAGGCCTGTTTCCAAAAATAGTTTTAAATCATGGCTAACAAAAGTGTCTATACTAACATTCTTAAGAACACTTGTAATCATGGTTTAAGAGTTGCATACAGATCACTTAAGCTTTTCAATGCCGAGACACTTGAAGGTATAGGACCCTCCAGAGAGCAACCTTCCATTTGTCTGCAAAGTCAAGACAGAGATGGACTTAATCATAGTGATGACCTCAAGACAATGAAATCGCAACGGACATGAGAAAAGCAGACTTCAATGTCAAAAGTAGGAACCTTACAGTTTCTCAATGCTTGTCCAGTTTCCTATGAACTCAGGTATCTTCCCAGAAAAAGCATTGTCACTTATCCTCCTATTGATCAAAGGAGACAGATAATTCATATAAGTTGGTTCATTAGGTCCCTTGCGAAAGATTATGTGTGCAAGGATTTTGGAAACTCTCTATCAACAAGACATGCTATAAAACATGCAAAAGGTAGAAGGTGTTGCTGATTGACATGGTCCAGCAATTGGATTTTTCATCAACTTAGAATGGACAGAGTGAAGTTAGTCATCAGTATGTTGTCTTGAGCATGTCTAACAAACTTGAGCAGAATTGAAAACGACCCACTAACTTACACGTCGTTCAAGTTGGTCAACTTGGAGAGCTCTGCCGGCAGTTTCCCTGTGAAAGCATTGGATGATAGTACGCTGTAAACAAAGTTTGAAACAAATCTTTCAGATGACCAAGTGAGACATGTCTCACTGGTCATCTGAAAGATTTGTTTCAAACTTTGTTTACAGCGTACTATCATCCAATGCTTTCACAGGGAAACTGCCGGCAGAGCTCTCCAAGTTGACCAACTTGAACGACGTGTAAGTTAGTGGGTCGTTTTCAATTCTGCTCAAGTTTGTTAGACATGCTCAAGACAACATACTGATGACTAACTTCACTCTGTCCATTCTAAGTTGATGAAAAATCCAATTGCTGGACCATGTCAATCAGCAACACCTTCTACCTTTTGCATGTTTTATAGCATGTCTTGTTGATAGAGAGTTTCCAAAATCCTTGCACACATAATCTTTCGCAAGGGACCTAATGAACCAAACTTATATGAATTATCTGTCTCCTTTGATCAATAGGAGGATAAGTGACAATGCTTTTTCTGGGAAGATACCTGAGTTCATAGGAAACTGGACAAGCATTGAGAAACTGTAAGGTTCCTACTTTTGA
Source organism: Psidium friedrichsthalianum (assembly GCA_019149425.1). Lineage (NCBI taxonomy): Eukaryota > Viridiplantae > Streptophyta > Magnoliopsida > Myrtales > Myrtaceae > Psidium > Psidium friedrichsthalianum. The sequence goes on from JAGVVM010012317.1 coordinate 13,658, forward strand.
CATTGAAGTCTGCTTTTCTCATGTCCGTTGCGATTTCATTGTCTTGAGGTCATCACTATGATTAAGTCCATCTCTGTCTTGACTTTGCAGACAAATGGAAGGTTGCTCTCTGGAGGGTCCTATACCTTCAAGTGTCTCGGCATTGAAAAGCTTAAGTGATCTGTATGCAACTCTTAAACCATGATTACAAGTGTTCTTAAAGAATGTTAGTATAGACACTTTTGTTAGCCATGATTTAAAACTATTTTTGGAAACAGGCCTACTTTTGATAGTACCAAAATTATCTTGCTTAAAACTGAGTTATTTACTTTAGACTGCTGTGATATTTGAGGAGATAAATGCACATAATGAGATATTCACTCTCAACCAAAATAATTTGCTTCTTCATTATCGTAACTTCTGGACATTTTGGATATCCTGACGGTATTCCCATACTCACATATCGCTGAAGCTGTCTCTCTTATTATATTCAAACAGCTTTTAATATCAAATTTTCAAGAGAAATCCAGAGGATAGTTTAGCTTGTGTGCTTTATATTCCTAAGAGTTGTATTAAAAAATTGGTGGGACTCTTTCCTTTCAAATTTTAGGAGGATCAGCGATCTAAAAGGCAGAGTGTCCTCTTTCCCGCCATTGAATGACATGCAATCCATGAAGACCTTGTGAGTTGATTGAGTTGGATATCCTAGTTGCTGTCCATTGCTGTGGAGCTGCATTTATCATTGATGTCGTTTAAATTGTATAATAGCATTCAAGGATAAGAGTTTTACTATGCTTTTGCATTTCAGGATACTTAGGAAATGCTTAATTGATGGACAGATCCCTTCATATATGGTTGACATGGTAAAACTTAAGAACCTGTAAGTATTTGTACCATGTACTTAGATGAGTTTTGCCGTTGGTGAATTCTTGAAGGCTTTCATTTAATCGGCACGGATGAATAAGCTTGTTTGAAATTCAATCTATGCAGCCATAGACTTACAAAAATTGGCTGTTTCTGTGATACTTCAGTGTACATTGCAGTATCTCTCATTCTCCTGAATTTAATGAGTTTGAGGAAATGGTTATATACTATATCTGGCGATGACACAATTTGCATACTTCATGATACTTATAAAACAAGACCTGCATCCTGCATTTAAACTTTTTGACTCTTCCAGAACAAGTGAAAGTAGAAATTCATACTTAGTTGCTAACTAAGCAGAAAAAGAGTGCTTGCATGCTAAGTTTTGTGGACTTCATTTCATTATCAGATGTACATATTATGAGCTTTCTTATCCGTATGTTGAGACTAATTATATTATTCGACACTGATGCAGAGACCTGAGCTTCAATAATTTAACTGGCGAAATTCCATCATCGTTTGCCCATCTTATTAGAGTGGATTTCATGTAAGCAATTAACTTGACCAAATTCTAGCTTCTCAAACTCAGTTAGTCTCTATAAATAGTCCCATAACAAAATTTTTCCCTTTCTTCTAGGTATCTGACTGGGAACAAGCTCACTGGTACCATTCCTTCATGGGTTCTTGGAAGAAACAAAAATGTGTATGCAGAATTTCTTTTAATCCGAACTTCCAAGATCTCTAGGTCACCTTAAAATAAATGGAGGTGTCCTGGATCATATTTCCTGATAGGTCAAATGAACTATGTTGCTTTTGCAGTTATTATTACACTCAACTAGGGTTCATGAGTGATTATTGGTGTACGATGAACAAATCCGTTTTGAGGAACACTGACGCACCAGTCAACTTATATGATGCTATCTCCTCTAGAAGTTTGTTCCTATGTTGTTTGAAAGTAATTTTTCCTGACTACTTCAAATTTTTCTTTTCTTAACTTCATTTCAGGGATCTATCGTACAACAACTTCACCTGGGAAAGCTCAAGCCCCACCGAATGTCCTCGAGGGAGTGTGTAAGTAGGGATGTAGGTTTCATGTCATGTATCTAGACCTGCATATTAGGAAAATTGAACTCACAGAAGCTTTTTATTCTCTTAATAGGAACTTAGTGGAAAGCTACTCTTCAGCAGATAAACTGTAAGTTACGACAATTCATAACTGAGATCATTCGTCTTTGTGGCATTGCTGTGTTCCTTGTCGCTGCATTTGGCTCAAGATTTTTTGTTATTCTTGCCTCTCTTGTTCACGAGCTTGCAACTAAAAGCTTATGCCCAGGCAATTCTTGTCCCATTTTCCGCAGAAATAATGTTCCTCCATGCCTAAAGAGAAACTTCCCATGTGCTGCCTCAAGTAAGCAATGTAAGCAAACAATTCCAAAAAAGAATTCCTTTCAGATATTGTTGCTTGCAATTTCAAAATCATGGACATGATGTGCTATGAGACACTCTGGATATCTTAGAATCCTGCTATAACGACATGTCCTTCAAATGCTGAATGAATTTCCTGATGCCATTTTAATTTTGGTTATTGCCTTCTGCAACTGCTTCCAAATGAGGTAAAGAGCAGTGTGCTCTCTTGCCTTGATTGATTATTTGACGATGGACAATTCTGCTGTGACACTTCTAATGCATGGCTAGGGCTCACAATGGTTGAAATTGGTTTGCAAATGAAGAATTCCTGGTTTTCACCTCATCATTTGGTTACACTTCGGGTTGATCTAAAAGAACGTAAATTTCAATTTCTTAATTTGATCTGTTGGTTTCTTTGACAGATAAATCCACATTGTACATCAATTGCGGAGGGAAAGAAACAAAAGTTGGGGACACGACATATCAAGCTGATAATGAACTGAGAGGGGCTTCAATGTTTTACTTGGGTCAGAGCTGGGCATTTAGCAGCACTGGGAACTTCATGGACAATAACATTGATTCAGATGATTATGTCACGAGAAATACTTCTGCTCTTACGAGCGTCTCTGTCCGTGATTCTGAACTATACACAACAGCACGTGCTTCTCCTCTTTCACTCGCATACTATGGGCTTTGTCTTTTCAATGGAAATTACACGGTCAGGCTCCACTTTGCAGAGATTAAGTACTCAAATGACAGCACCTTCAACAGCCTGGGAAAGCGCATATTTGATGTCTATATCCAGGTAAATTGACTACTTAATGGAGAGGGAGAAAGAGGTTCCTCTTCTTTGTGGCATGTATGTCACTGACGTTCATAGTTTTATTTCTTTACCATAGGAGAAGTTGGTCCTAAAAGACTTCAACATCGAAAATGAAGCTGGTGGTACTGGCAAGGCCATTGTAAAGACATTTACAACTGTGGTATCAAGCAACACACTAAAGATCCAATTTTACTGGGCTGGGAGAGGTACAACAGGAATCCCAGTTAGAGGAGTTTATGGACCTCTCATATCAGCCATATCAGTAGATCCTAGTAAGTGGATCTATTTTCTTCAATGCAATTCTTGGTCTCACTCTTGCACTGGTAGCATCCTAAGTTTTGCTGCATCTATCTTCACTCTTCTTATGAGTTGTTTTGTGCAACAGTAAATTGATCTTATGATACCAGGGATGTGGCCACCCATCGGAACCCCAAGTTGTACGCTTGTAATAAAGTAATTAAAATGGGGTGATTATGACTCGAAGTGCTCTTAAGTGAATCTTTTGAGCTTTTGTGGAATATGTCAGAACATATGAATTGAGAAATAGGGTTACTTCTTTCACTGAGTCTATGGCGATATCTGGGTTAAATTGTGAACTTATGATGAAATTTCATTGACTAACAGCAGAAAACTGGTCTGTGATTTTTTTTTTTTTTGTGTGCTGAGCAATTACGGCTTCTGGTCACATTCAAGGGGACTTAAATTTGATATACCTAAAATTACCCTTCTTGTACAGATTTTAAACCTCCTTCACTTGATGAAAAAAGGAGGTATCCTGTGGACATAGTGGCTGGATCTGCTACTGCTGCTGTAGTTCTATTGATCCTCGTTCTTGGTATTATTTGGAGAAAAGGCTGGTTAGGAAGCAAGGCATTTCCTGATAAAGGTACACTGGATCTGAACTATTATTTCCTTTTACTGTGGCACTTAAAAAAGAAGAATGAAATGATAACAAATAAATCTCATATTACCATTTCCCACAAAGCAAACTCTGCATGGGCAATTAATCTTTATAGAGCACTTGATGTCCTCCATTTCATTGTTTAATCCGTTCTCACATTCGATTCCATCAGCAAAGTCATTCATCTTACTTATATTTAATACTGGATAACAATTCAGCCAAACTAGGTGCGAGGTTGTACTAGGAACCGCTATGATCCAGCTTAAGTATATCTTATGATTTCTGATTTCATATTTTTCATATAAAGATATTGAAGTTGCTTTTGTTATCTGATAATTATAGCTTTCTACTTTGGAAAAATGTCTTTAAAGCCATTGCCATATGTATACTCATTATTTGTTCTTAAAAGAACCGGTGGTCTTTCACTTCCCTAAGGAATAAGAGCGAAAAGAATGGATTGTTTTGGCGAGTTCAATCAGTGTGGAGAGTCCAATGTTCCACAGTCTATCCAAATCAAGAATTCAACCAAG
>JAGVVM010012319.1:0-21499 GCA_019149425.1 Psidium friedrichsthalianum
CCCCCCCCCCCCCCCCCCCCCCCACCCCCCCCCTCCGAGCGTTCTCCCCTCTCCTCCTTCCCTTTCCCTCACCCCCCCATATCCATCTATCCACTCTGCAAACACCTAAACATCGACATCCCAGCATGCCTCTCCCGGTGGGATTCGCGAAGCTCCAATTCCCCCTGTCACCCCTTTTTTCAGATGTCAGCTAAGTTGCACAGTTGAAAAGTGCAATAAGACACCCTTCTTTTTCTGCTACCTTCAATTTCTACCAGATTAGCACATTGCCTCCCACGAATTGTGCTTCTCTATGACAGTGATGTCTCCATACCAGTTTGTAGTGCATAGGCAGCTGTAATCCACTAGGACCACCTCTGACTATCCCGATTCTGGTATCTATGGCAAGCATGGATGCAAACTTGGAGAATGATCTTCTACGGATTTTCGGGTTGGAGTCCCATTTTTGATGCCGCTCGCACACTATCAACACCTGTTGGGATCAACCCCACCAAACCGAGTTATTATATTGTTTGCATTACCACTTCCCCAAAGTGCAAAACAAAATAAGAGGGTTTATTATTGCTGTACCCCAACAAATTGAAAGAAGGGAAAAAAAGGAAATCCTAACTTTGCCTTGTTGTCTACTCTGCTATGAAGCGAAGGACAAAATCCAGTTCAGAACATTTAAGACAAAAGAAGAAGTGTAGAGAAAAATCGAGTGTTGAACAAAATCAACAGCCTTTTAAACCAGAATTCCAAATCATTCAAACAGAGTCAGATATGGCAGACAAGTGCTTAACACAATTTTTTAACACCTAAACAAGATTGGAGATGGAGTATAAAATTCTTTGCCCAGATCTTGTAGTCTACGTTAACTCATTTCGCTACTGACAACTAAAAATCTGATTCGGTCGACCTTCAATAGATTGAGGAATGTGCAATAGTTGTTCCAATCTACCAATGGTCATAGCCAAAACCAAATGATACCATCTGATAGTCTCACGAGTATAGAAGTTCTTAGGATAGGATGCTTGTAAGAATATGCAGTATTATTTGATGGGACAGCTAGTACTTGCAAACAGTAATGAGATTGACAAAGTGGAAGATCTAAATAATGCCTTTGGGAATAACTTTGAATTCGAAAGACAATAGCTCCAAAAGCCTTACCACACCCCCAAGAATCACATTACCGACCAATGTTTCCACGACCACAAAAATGAAGTCAGCGTATCGAACTTAGGATGACAACAGATCAAAACTCGCACTGCAGGCTCATGCAGTGACAACCCATGCTCTTTCGCACCTCACCTTAATGCCATCGTCAGTGGAATGAGGAGAACTGAATACTCAAGAGACCCATCAAAAGCATACCACATTCTTTGTCATCCGCAAAGCATGATGGTTTCCTTTCAACCATCTCTACACAACTCGTTACACGGACATTTACAGGTGGCCACGCGTAATTCTCACTGGGGATATTATCAAATACTTCCATGGATGCGAGCATATACTTTCACTCACTTCTAGAAAGCTCTGAATAACCGAAAAGTCTTCTTTCTCTGTCGCTACCAATGTGTCAAAGATTGTAACAGGACACAACAATTCCAAAAAACCGAAAAACAATAAACAATGTAGAAAGAGGCTTCAACTGAGTCAGTTACTCACCAAGGGTGCAATATATAGACAAATGGAGAGGACCCAGCGAAAGATAACCCACAGTGTCAGTAACCCAAGTAGCGGCCGTTCTTCCGCCACACTTAAAGCTGAACTCAGTGCCTCGAATTTAACCAGTCGAGGACGCTTCATCAGTCCAACCAGAAAACGACAAAGACACAGTTTTTTATAACCAAGGCAAACCTTTGTAATCAACCCCTCTCTCGGTAACTCCGAAGGTCTCCAGCCGGGGTGGCGGCCGAGTATTCCCCCATGTGCCCTGCAAGAACCTCGTATCGCAGATGTCGCACAACCCAAGAAGAAAGAGCTCGACCGGATTTAGGCGATGGACAAGCATTTATATGTGCGAATTCGGGAAGATGGGGTGTCTTGGAACATGGATCTGCTTGCTGGGCTTGAGCTCCTTCATAATGGCGGAAAGGATCCTCAAAACATGAGAACAAGAAAAATGTAGACTTTTTGCCGTAAGAACTGGGGGGAGAGAGGAGATGAGAGAGGGGATTTCCTGTTAGTTTGGCGGGAAAAAGGCCTTTGGCCCCTTTTGGCGGTTGACGACCGTTAATCAAATGCCAGGAAACCGTTTATTAAATATAGTCAAGATCTGCCGAAGGAATCGTCCAAATTACGAAACTTATGCTTATGATGGAATGGTAATGAACGTTATCATGCTTAGAGGTCACGCTTGAAGCTTTTTTGATACATATAAATTGTTGCCGACTTGACCAAAAAAAAAAAAATGTTGCGACATCGGGAATATTTGTCACTCGACTAATTATTCAGTGGATACAAAGCCACAATGACTAGAAAAAATTTTAAAATAAATTCATGTTTTGTGAAACAAAAAGAGCACTTTCCAATAGCGAGTCAAATATCCGACGCTTGGCCGACAACCAGGTGCACACTTTCTTTAATACACACGTGTCTCTAAACTTTTGGGTCATTTTTTCCACATGTTATTGGAGCAGATCTTGCCCTTCCGAATGCGCATTCCTAATCCGAAACTTGGTCACTCACTCCGCCTATCAGCTTATCTTCTTTTTTGGGGTAATTATGTAACATAAGCATTTGCCTTGAAAAGACACTTGGATTAGGATTCTCTAATGGAGAGGTTATTGCATTTACGATGGGGATTCCTTTTAGTAGGAAAAATTCATGACGCCACTCGTCACACGACACATTATTCCCGACGCCACTCGTTACACGATACATGCAAATATGTAATCAATCAAGCTTATTCAAAACGATGTGGCGAACATAACTTATTATAAGAAGTCACGTCATGGTTAGCAAAAGAACGATCTCCAGCGGCACTTGGGCTCTAATCCCATTAACAAGGAAAACTCCAAAAAAACACAAAGGAGATCTATTACACTCGAGTGTAACGACAAATCGCCATCAAAACATCTGTGCCTAGCTAGAACAATAGCACATTCTCGTAAAATATTCGACCTACATTATTAAAAAGTACATGAACAATAGGTTGATTTCAATGATCCAGATGGCACAAACTTGAAACGATGGAGAATTTTTTCCAACCCTAGAATTCCTCGTCGATGCATTTCACTTGCAAAGTCCGCCCCCTCCATTTGCAGTACCGGTTGGAACGTGCCGCGTGTCGAGAACCGATTGGCGGGGGTCAACAGTAAAAAAGACAGCAATGAGAATGACAGAGGAATAAAACTCCCACAGGTCCACAGCCATGAAGTCTCTTAGCACGAGATATGCCGCAGTTAGGGAATGCGGCACGGGCCATTCAGAAGTTCATTTATAAAGTAAATCGAACTCGTGGCCCGCTAAAAGACAGGTGACTCCTTTACCATCAAGCCACGTGCCTTGGCGGTTCCCCGATTGTACTGCGGAATATTATGAATATGCCAACTTCGTTCATCGCACTGCGAAGGCAGGTCGGGTTGGGCAAGCAAAAATTGGAATTTCTGTGGAAACAAGAATTGACGTGCGCCACGCACTCATGTTTGGTCACTCTCATCCAAGCACGTTGTTAAGTAGAACATTGCCAATGTAGATATCCTAGAGGAGCATTGCTTGGCACGGGCTGGGTACGCCATCGGCCCGTAAAGATGCCCATATGCACCATGGCATCGGCTAGGAAATGCCTTATAGACTATAGAGTATAATTCGACCAAATAATAATAATAATAATAAGCTATAGAGTAGTCCTACATGAATCTGTGATCTGAATCAGATCGGAGCAGTGATTTGATTCTCGAGTGGATCCAAGAACCAGTGAGCGGTTTCCGATTCTCAATTTGTGAACGACCCTTCATGGGCAATCCCGATTCAAGGATGGGAACCCACCACCCTGAAACCGATCACCCTACCTTGAAACTTGCCCTTTATAAGTATTTCTTGAAGAACGTGAGATATTTCAAATCGAGTTTTTAATCGATAAGACTTTTCTTGAGGTTTTATGTGAGGACAAATACCTCGATTCCATTAATTTATCGCATGGTCTCTTTTTAACTTGATAACCAAGTCGAGTTAAGTCTAGAATAACTTATGACGCTTTACACTACTTGCATCGTGACTTTAGCTTAAGCAACCAGTAGAGATTTCTATAATCTTTTTACTCAAATGATTTTAGTTGTCAAAATTATGTGTAATGTACCCAAACGCCCAGTCATAGGTATATATGCTCTTTATATTCATGCAGTCTCCCAAAAAAAAATAAGTTAAGTTTTTGGGTTGGACTTTCTAACATTCTTGAGGTTTTATCGTGAGGACACAAATACCTACGATTCCATTAATTTTCGCACAGGTGTCTTTTTAACTTGATAAGCCAAGTCGAGTTAAGTCTAGAATAACTTATGACGCGTTGCACTACTTGCATCGTAGACTTTTAGCATTTTGAAAGCAACTTTAGAACTCACTATAATTTTTTTACTCAAATGATTTTAGTTGCTCAAAATTGCTGTGTAATGCCTTCCCAAACGCCCAGTCATCACGGTATGAGAAATGTGATTCATAACACCACAAAAAAAAAAAAAGGAAGTCAAGATATTTGTGCTTTTTGGTCCTCTTATTAACCAATTACTACAATTGATGCAATGTGGTACGTGTCCGAGTTGAATAAATCTACAAGTTTTAATTTTCTTACCTAAGGTTTCATTTTCAAGTAGTAAAGAAGGGATTGTTTTGGACATCCGGGCAAGGGTTAAATTAACGAAAACGGGATTCAAAATGCATGCGATAAGAAAAGAAGTTTAGTAAACCCTCGATCCAAACGCAAACAAAGATTTTCCAAATCTATTTTGTATGGTATTACATATTTTGGCAGCATGGCCGAGGAGTAAGGCCGGCGACTGCGAGTCTTTTCTAGTGTCTCTCGTCGCGACCTTACCATAGGTGAACGACAAAGCGAAAGGTATAATGGAATACTACGCGGGTACAAATGGTTACTCGTTAAAGAGATAATACTGCTGCCTAGTGCGGACTCTTCTAAATCGAAAAATTTGTCCAAAAAATCTCAAGCTTAATGCACTTTTGTCAATTCAGTTCTAAATCTTTTAATTGTGCCACTTGAGTCCAACCGGTCAATTTTGGCCAAAAATAACTGACATCAGCGCCGACTGTCTAACATGGCATGATCGGTACAGATGTAGAAAACTTTTTAATAACCTATCAATATTTTTTTTGGTTTTTTAAAGCAAGAAAACGAACGAAACGTGCCGATGCTTAATATTTGTTTTAATTTTCAATAATATTCTCGTGTGCCAGTTTGGGGATTTTTGGAGTATTAATCCTTATAATAAAGGAAGGAACGGAAACAATTTTTTTCTTCTTAAAAAAAAAAAAAAGTTGATCTGGACTCCTTGCTCCTCTAGAGTTTAATAATACCGTAGTTTGTCTGGAATATTGCTATTCGAGAAAAGAATCCCATGTTAATAGGCACGAGTGCGTTAGGTTTGCTCCCTGTCTTCCTAAACACTGCTTCTTCATTCGTGGACTATGTGATGAAAGCAGAGAGCATCCTTATACGAGCGCAGCTTTTCTGTGTTAAAATTCGGCGTATAATTAAATCGAAGTAAAATGTAAAACGAAAAAGAGAAATTGAGACATGAGATTTTATCCTGATTCACTCTTAAATTAGAGCTACGTCTAGTAGAGGATTTCACTATAATTAGCACATCGCATTTCTCGTTACTTCACTCAATTATGAGCGAAATATATATATAATAATAGTTATTCATAAGCTCAAGTACAAACAATTAATGAAAAATTTAGGCTTAATTCGTAAAAATCCTATGGTGTCTAGAAGGTACTGTCCCTTTGAGATACCCGCCCACTCAGTGTGGAGCAGGACTCACGTGTTTTCCTATCATTGAGGAGTATGCACCATACCCCGCGTTCTGCACTAGTATGGACGAGATTGTGGAGCTTCAAGGCATTCATAGAGACGTGTGTGCTTGGACCTTGGACTTATTGAATTCCACAGGTTTAAAGCATGCTGCTAAAAAAAGAAAACTGAAGAAATGCTTTAATAGCATGATTAATAGCATGGTTCGCCATATTTTCGAGAAACTTCATGCTTTTCATGACATTTTTCTCGAAAATTTATACATGATCAAAACAAATTTCGCCAGAAGAAATTGTCCGAAAGATGAAAAATCTTTCTCTGCATCAATCTTGAAGTATCTCTTGGTGGGGTACTACTTTAGGACTGAGGCTTAGTGGTTGTGAGAGTGTTATGTCCAAAGATTCGCTGTGTCATAAACACATTTGTGAAGTTTTGGGGCCTCCCTTGGTTGTTGCTCTGTGGATGTTTTAATGCATTACCTAAGTTCATTCTCTCCCATACATATTTCCTCCAACTAACATGTGCATTGGTGCGCAAAAGTGAAGAAGATGCTTTTGGAAACTTTCCACACACCTTAAAATTGTGGAAAAGATAAACGCGAGATGGTACAACCATGTCGATTCAATAATGTCCCAAGAGGCTCCTACGAAAAGCCGTCGTAGTCTCGCGGGAAAAACAAAATCGCTCACGACAAATTTCACGAGCCGCGAATCACATTGGCGCGAGCAATCCGCCTCTTCTGTCGAACGACGCACCTGTGTAAAGCCTCGGCGAAATGGTCCATGGCGAGCTCACAACGAGACATCTAAAGGATGAAGACCCGTACCTGATATTTTGCTCGTGGACGGCACATCAACCCACATCGGGATTTCCCTAATTTCACGTCGGATTGCACGTTTATGTCGTGCGTTTGAGCGGTGGTCCGAAAGAACTGGCGCAAATGGTCCTGACATTGCCGTCCGTTCGAAGAAACTTGCAATGGTCGTTTTTCGATTTTTCTTCTTCCTCATCATGGGGGGGACCAAATTACGGTAAATCTGACCATTGATCAAGGCATTGGATTTGTCTTTATATTTGTTTATCTGGGCGTATTAAAAAAATAAAATAAAATAAAATTGGCTCTTTGGAGACTTCTACTTAAGCACGCAATTGCTCCAACCAAAAATAAGAAACGTGTGGTTTTGAGGTAGAAACATCGGAACTTGGACAATGCCACGCGAAAAGCATTTGCGAATTGATGGTAAATGTGCTGTTTTCTCGTCAAAATCAGATAAGCTCATGCGTGCACCCGGTCACGACCTTTTCAGAAATGAAGTACCAAAAAAAAAAAAATTAAAGTTAATACCACAAAAAAACACAAAACTGATACACCGATCATAAATATACTCCAAACTAATTTTTTGATTGCAAAAAATATTAAACCGATATACTTGTGACAAATTTATCCTGAACCAATTTTTTGGCCACCAAAAACCCCAAATTGATACACTCGTAATAAATTTGCTCACTTAGTTTTCATTAAATTGGGTTAATACTACGAAAAACCCTAAATCGGCACATTTGTGACAAACGTAGGGTAAAAACCCAAACTAGTATACCCGTCAGTTGCTACGTGTCATCTAACTTAGTAATTAGATGATAAAATTTAACGGAAACTAACGAAGGGTAAATTTATCATAAATGTACCAGTTTGAGAGGTTTTTGTTGATCAAAAAATTAGTTTTAGGTAAATTTGTCACATGTGTATCGATTTGGAATTTTTCATAGTATTAACCCAAAAACTAATGGATTACTAAGCAAGTAATTAGCACGGAATCTCGCAAGGCCACACTTATCGTAACTTTGGGTTATGGTTTCATTATCTAAATATGCAAATCAATTCACTTTGAGGTCATCACTAATTTATTATGGGTCGATTATGAACTCAAGTAAAGGTGGAAGAACACTTCACTTATGCGAACTAGAGATTCGCGAATACATGGGGCTTGATTATACTAGATAATTCTAACGCCCTTTCGGCACATTTCCTCTCACTTCAAAAACATTTTGCAAGCAATTTTTGTCCAATTTAACCTTGAACCACTAACGTGTGATAGTAGATCACGCAGGTGCGCAGATTAAAATTTAACAATCAACACTTGATGAGATAAATAAATTGCTAGATGTTGACACGTAAATTTTACTCCTTCTTTTTACATTTTGCATGTTGCATTGAGGACAAAGGAGATAGTCGGCACAAGCGAGCCTGACCTGGGAATCCTAGGGAGTTCCTTTTGCAGACTCTTAGTGATTATATTTCTCAATGGCATCGTGCACTTGATGAGGGTTGGTACGTGGGGTTCAAAGAATCCTATAATGGCTGTGGAATATATGTCTGGTACTGTGCTCCAGACGGGCTAAAAGTTGAAATAATGCTTGGAGTTGCTTTTTATCTTGGATCGACGTCAAACCACAAGCTGCAGATTGAAGAAGGAGCAGATAATTGTTATACCTCACATCAGGTATCAGGCAAAGGGCTTGGGAGGCAACCGAAGATGGCCTGCTTTCGATGGTGGAAGAATCATCATTTCATGGAAGACAAGCTTGGACATTCCATGATGGCCATTCAACCCATTTTTTCTACCAATGCGACGTGAGCAGAGGACATTTGGTAGGTATAATAATGATGAAAGGCAAGTTAGGCATGATAAAAAGAATTTTGCTTTCGGTGAAAAGAGCATCCGATGTTGAAAGAGGGACCAAAAGACTTGGTATATGACCAGATTAGAGGAAGAGGTCAGGGGGATCATCATTGGCACTAGAAAAAACCAGAGGCACGTTCAAATTAATAGAATACACAGGGGGCGAAAGATTTTGGAGAGCAAAAGAGAATGGGTAGCCCAAACGTTGCTCCGTCGTCCGCCTTTGTCAAGCCATTGCCCGCCTTCGTCCGGTCCGCATCAAGGTGAATCGGTCACAGTGTGATATTATTTGAAGGCCTAACCCTTTAGCTTTTCGTGCTAGAAAGTTTGGGACCAATCTCTAGCAAAAATCACAGCTCAAGAAGGTGCGTTCTGGACAACATTACAGCTCGCGCGCATGCTGGAAGTTTAACCTGGAAAGGTGCAGGATTTTGCTTAAAAAGATAGGATTTTGTCACCGTTTGGTGCCAAATATCTTTGTTGATTTGGTGCCTGGAGTATTCGCTGTTTTCCCCCCGACTTGCTGTTATTCGAGGGCGAATTCACTGCAATTTGGAGGCCAAAATGGCTGCTGCCCAGTCCCTCTTTGATTTACGGTTTGGCATCTGATTACTTGCTGTTTGGTGCAAATCCAGTGCTGTTCAAAGCTGGTTTTTTTATCGCTGTTTCGTGTTACAAATCCTCGCTGTCCAGGGTTTATCTTGCTACGAATCAGCGTCTAAATTCAGCCATTGATTGGTCCATTTCTGTTTATAGCTCGATTTGCAGCTGTTCAAAAGAAAAGTAGCACCATTTCGGCAATTTTCACCATCTCTCCATTTGCGGGTTTTGTTCGCCGTTCGGATATACTTGGTCCCGTATTTTTATTGAACCCCATCGGCGGACACGATCCTCGGGTGGCACAAGCTTTTCCACCAAGCTTTCGTTCAGCTTCAAATTAGGTATTTTCTAGTCCATAACATTCTGAAAAATACTTGAATATTGTTAAATGTTGATGGACTATAATTGTTTGTTTGAAACATGGAGTGAATCCGTAGAAATCGGGCATATTATTGGAATGTGCATGTATTTGAGACATATTGGATTTGGATTTAACATGACCGGAACATTAATTATGTCTTGAGAATATTCCAAACTTGGCGTTTGTCGTATGAATATTTGAGCATGCAGTCAGTCTCGTGGACATACTTTGGCATACTTGATATATTCCATGGTTTGATTTTTAAATAAATACAAATTCTAGTTTTACTTTGAAGATATTATGTATGGTCTTGAATGGTCTGGGATTGTCTTGGGGTCAGTACTTATTTTCTTTTAAATCTGAATATATTGCATACGTTTTCTGTCCTAATTGGAAATTCTGAATATGTCTTTAAAGTTTAGATAATTCTCTAAATTATTACTTTGAATATTTAAAAGAAAATTTTTCTTAAACTAAGAAGATGTGAATATCCATTGGGTTTCGGCCTTTTGCCCTTCAAGATTTAGCATCTACCCTAGCTCGGTTGGAAATTTCATGCATTTTATACTATAGTCTAACTCAAATATTTTTATAATATCCCTTGAATATAGTACATGCTCCCTTATGCCCTGTCCCTCAGATGTACGTATTATGGATGGCCATCCAACTTCACCCTCGAAGTATGACGTCATCCGTATAAATGAAATTGTCCGTCTCAATCCTATAGCTTCGGGACCAGATTGACAAATTTCGTTTCAATTCACCATCCGACTACACCCGTGGAGTATGACGTGAATAAATTCCCTTCCAACCCTAAACTTTGGGTGCGAAGCGAATCCATCGGAAAAATTCAGATCACATGATGTACGATATTCAAGGTTTATTATACTTTTATTTGACTCTGTTTTCATAAAAAATAAAAAAAAATCAATCATAGTCTAAGTTGGAATTAAATGTCATGGTACTCTTTATATAAAATTACACTTTGAGTGATCAATTTTTTTTTAAATTCTGCATTAATTGTTATCAACTTTCGGATCATCTTTTATTTTTCCCTTTATTTAATCAGAAAAATACCAAAAAATTGTCATGTGTGTGCATTCCATATAGGGTAGATCATGCATATTTACCATGTCATTTTTGCCATCCATGCACATCTACCATGTCATTCATGCATTTTTATTTACGTCATATAGATTGATTTACATACTTTGCATGACATAATCCTTTAATTTTTTAACTCATGTTTTCGCATGCATTAAAACTCATATCATATTGGTATTGTTGAAAATTAGCATGCATTATTTCTATTCATGTTATATTTGCATACCATTTAGAACCCACATTTCTCGCGCATTAAAACTTGAAATTTTTTTGACATCATGTATGCTCATTATGCTTGTCATATAGTTTAGATTGCATAGCTTCATACAGTTTCAGGTAGTTGCATTTGCATTACATTTATTTAACCAACAAAAATCCCAAAAAAATTCATTACACCTTGGTTTTCAAAAAAAATCAATTGAATTTGTCGGCTAAAATTTTTTTCACAAGAGTGATACCGAAAGGGTGTTAATAAAAATAATAATAAAAAAATAATTAACATAATCAAGTCCCCGAATTTGAATATCTGGTTTGCAGAAAATAAAGTATTCTCCCAATGCTTTATTTACGTATCTAATCTACCTAGCAAAAAAGATTAGTGGCGGCTCTAAATTTAAATCATTTGACATAAACCTAAGTTGCGAATTGGTAGAGCTTGGGAGAGCTCGAGCTGGGTTAGTTAATTCATTTAATTAATCTAGTAATCTATTAACCTAGGATATTTGCAAAATTTTTAGGTCACGACACTAGAGAAGGGGCGGAAATCTCAATGCGTTACACGAAGTAAAAGTGGAGCTTTATTATCATTCAATGGACCAAGTTTTTGGCGAAATGTTAATTAATGACCCAAAAATGCATGCATGTCCTAAACATGATTTATAAATGCAATTTCTATCAAATCTTTTTTTTTGGGGGGGGGGGTTTCTTGGTTAACATGAACAAAATTTAATTTAAATAACTTGAAATGCATTGATGAACTAATATGAAATCAGTTAAAATATGTTTCGAGTTTAAGCCCTGTGAACGAAGTCTGATGTGAAATTATCTATAATTTATGACCTTTGAAATATTGAGCAAAGTTGAATGCATCAATCTTCTACGAATAGAGTTGTGATCTGATAATGGAAATCCAATTTGGACTCTGTTTGATATATGCGGAAATTACTTTTCGTATTGGAGTCAGCAACAAAACAAAAAAGGGGAAAGTCCAATTGATCTTACATTCATCGAATACTTGGATTTCCTAATCCATGATATTCTCGGATATTTGGGATTCCTTGAAGAAGATATTGATGTTTCCTATATATATATATATATATATATATATATATATATATATAGAGAGAGAGAGAGAGAGAGAGAGAGAGAGAGAGAGAGAGAGAGAGAGAGAGAGAGAGAGAATATGGGGCAGTGGATTTTCTTTTTCTCATGGAGACTTGGATTAGTGCTGCCGTGAAGTCTTGAAGTGCCAATTATCTGAGTGCTTGAGTGTGGACTTCTGAATTATACCGTTTAGAATACAAGTGTTTTGGTCAATTAAATCTTATTTTAGAGTTGTGTTAATTCATTTGTGAGATTGAGAAATTACTTTCGTAAGGAATTGCAAGGCTAAACACTGCATGAGTTATTTGATATAATTGGGGCTGGGAAACATTGAAAGTATTTGAGTGATTCAAGTCTAGTTTGTAATTTCGTTGAATCACTTGTTCTATAGTGAAATACGTTGCCACTCTTCTATCATGGATGTAGGTCTCTACAATCGAACTCAGTACATATGATGTCTGATTTATTTTCTTGTTTTGTCTTTTATTGTTCGATTGCTTGTTTTCGCACAATAATTGGTATTAGAGCTAGGTTTGCTTGAGTTGAAGCTAATCGATGGCGACAAAAGAAAGTAAAGTGAAAATCAACAGATTTGATGGGAAGGATTTTGGTTTCTGGAAGATGCAGATTGAATATTATCTATATCAAATAAATTTGCTCTTGCCTTGTCTGGGGAGAAACTAGTGACAATGAAGCAAACTGACTGAAAATTGCTAGATAGACGAGCGATAGGTGTTATTCGGCTGAGGTTGACACGTAACGTTGCATTAATATCGTTAAAAAGAAGACCACTGCGGGTTTGATGAAAGTCCTATCGAATATGTATGAGAAGCCTTCTTGTGAAGGCTTCTCATACATATTCGATAGGACTTTCATCAAACCCGCAGTGGTCTTCTTTTTAACGATATTAATGCAAGTTACGTGTCAACCTCAGCCGAATAACACCTATCGCTCGTCTATCTAGCAATTTTCAGTCAGTTTTGCTTCATTGTCACTAGTTTCTCCCCAGACAAGGCAAGAGCAAATTTATTTGATATAGATAATATCAATCTGCATCTTCAGAAACCAAAATCCTTCCCATCAAATCTGTTGATTTTCACTTTACTTTCTTTTGTCGCCATCGATTAGCTTCAACTCAAGCAAACCTAGCTCTAATACCAATTATTGTGCGAAAACAAGCAATCGAACAATAAAAGACAAAACAAGAAAATAAATCAGACATCATATGTACTGAGTTCGATTGTAGAGACCTACATCCATGATAGAAGAGTGGCAACGTATTTCACTATAGAACAAGTGATTCAACGAAATTACAAACTAGACTTGAATCACTCAAATACTTTCAATGTTTCCCAGCCCCAATTATATCAAATAACTCATGCAGTGTTTAGCCTTGCAATTCCTTACGAAGTAATTTCTCAATCTCACAAATGAATTAACACAACTCTAAAATAAGATTTAATTGACCAAAACACTTGTATTCTAAACGGTATAATTCAGAAGTCCACACTCAAGCACTCAGATAATTGGCACTTCAAGACTTCACGGCAGCACTAATCCAAGTCTCCATGAGAAAAGAAAATCCACTGCCCCATATTCTCTCTCTCTCTCTCTCTCTCTCTCTCTCTCTCTCTCTCTCTCTCTCTCTCTCTCTCTATATATATATATATATATATATATATATATATATATATAGGAAACATCAATATCTTCTTCAAGGAATCCCAAATATCCGAGAATATCATGGATTAGGAAATCCAAGTATTCGATGAATGTAAGATCAATTGGACTTTCCCCTTTTTGTTTTGTTGCTGACTCCAATACGAAAAGTAATTTCCGCATATATCAAACAGAGTCCAAATTGGATTTCCATTATCAGATCACAACTCTATTCGTAGAAGATTGATGCATTCAACTTTGCTCAATATTTCAAAGGTTCATAAATTATAGATAATTTCACATCAGACTTCGTTCACAGGGCTTAAACTCGAAACATATTTTAACTGATTTCATATTAGTTCATCAATGCATTTCAAGTTATTTAAATTAAATTTTGTTCATGTTAACCAAGAAACCCCCCCCCCAAAAAAAAAAGATTTGATAGAAATTGCATTTATAAATCATGTTTAGGACATGCATGCATTTTTGGGTCATTAATTAACATTTCGCCAAAAACTTGGTCCATTGAATGATAATAAAGCTCCACTTTTACTTCGTGTAACGCATTGAGATTTCCGCCCCTTCTCTAGTGTCGTGACCTAAAAATTTTGCAAATATCCTAGGTTAATAGATTACTAGATTAATTAAATGAATTAACTAACCCAGCTCGAGCTCTCCCAAGCTCTACCAATTCGCAACTTAGGTTTATGTCAAATGATTTAAATTTAGAGCCGCCACTAATCTTTTTTGCTAGGTAGATTAGATACGTAAATAAAGCATTGGGAGAATACTTTATTTTCTGCAAACCAGATATTCAAATTCGGGGACTTGATTATGTTAATTATTTTTTTATTATTATTTTTATTAACACCCTTTCGGTATCACTCTTGTGAAAAAAATTTTAGCCGACAAATTCAATTGATTTTTTTTGAAAACCAAGGTGTAATGAATTTTTTTGGGATTTTTGTTGGTTAAATAAATGTAATGCAAATGCAACTACCTGAAACTGTATGAAGCTATGCAATCTAAACTATATGACAAGCATAATGAGCATACATGATGTCAAAAAAATTTCAAGTTTTAATGCGCGAGAAATGTGGGTTCTAAATGGTATGCAAATATAACATGAATAGAAATAATGCATGCTAATTTTCAACAATACCAATATGATATGAGTTTTAATGCATGCGAAAACATGAGTTAAAAAATTAAAGGATTATGTCATGCAAAGTATGTAAATCAATCTATATGACGTAAATAAAAATGCATGAATGACATGGTAGATGTGCATGGATGGCAAAAATGACATGGTAAATATGCATGATCTACCCTATATGGAATGCACACACATGACAATTTTTTGGTATTTTTCTGATTAAATAAAGGGAAAAATAAAAGATGATCCGAAAGTTGATAACAATTAATGCAGAATTTAAAAAAAAAATTGATCACTCAAAGTGTAATTTTATATAAAGAGTACCATGACATTTAATTCCAACTTAGACTATGATTTGATTTTTTTTTATTTTTTATGAAAACAGAGTCAAATAAAAGTATAATAAACCTTGAATATCGTACATCATGTGATCTGAATTTTTCCGATGGATTCGCTTCGCACCCAAAGTTTAGGGTTGGAAGGGAATTTATTCACGTCATACTCCACGGGTGTAGTCGGATGGTGAATTGAAACGAATTTGTCAATCTGGTCCCGAAGCTATAGGATTGAGACGGACAATTTCATTTATACGGATGACGTCATACTTCGAGGGTGAAGTTGGATGGCCATCCATAATACGTACATCTGAGGGACAGGGCATAAGGGAGCATGTACTATATTCAAGGGATATTATAAAAATATTTGAGTTAGACTATAGTATAAAATGCATGAAATTTCCAACCGAGCTAGGGTAGATGCTAAATCTTGAAGGGCAAAAGGCCGAAACCCAATGGATATTCACATCTTCTTAGTTTAAGAAAAATTTTCTTTTAAATATTCAAAGTAATAATTTAGAGAATTATCTAAACTTTAAAGACATATTCAGAATTTCCAATTAGGACAGAAAACGTATGCAATATATTCAGATTTAAAAGAAAATAAGTACTGACCCCAAGACAATCCCAGACCATTCAAGACCATACATAATATCTTCAAAGTAAAACTAGAATTTGTATTTATTTAAAAAATCAAACCATGGAATATATCAAGTATGCCAAAGTATGTCCACGAGACTGACTGCATGCTCAAATATTCATACGACAAACGCCAAGTTTGGAATATTCTCAAGACATAATTAATGTTCCGGTCATGTTAAATCCAAATCCAATATGTCTCAAATACATGCACATTCCAATAATATGCCCGATTTCTACGGAATTCACTCCATGTTTCAAACAAACAATTATAGTCCATCAACATTTAACAATATTCAAGTATTTTTCAGAATGTTATGGACTAGAAAATACCTAATTTGAAGCTGAACGAAAGCTTGGTGGAAAAGCTTGTGCCACCCGAGGATCGTGTCCGCCGATGGGGTTCATAAAAATACGGGACCAAGTATATCCGAACGGCGAACAAAACCCGCAAATGGAGAGATGGTGAAAATTGCCGAAATGGTGCTACTTTTCTTTTGAACAGCTGCAAATCGAGCTATAAACAGAAATGGACCAATCAATGGCTGAATTTAGACGCTGATTCGTAGCAAGATAAACCCTGGACAGCGAGGATTTGTAACACGAAACAGCGATAAAAAACCAGCTTTGAACAGCACTGGATTTGCACCAAACAGCAAGTAATCAGATGCCAAACCGTAAATCAAAGAGGGACTGGGCAGCAGCCATTTTGGCCTCCAAATTGCAGTGAATTCGCCCTCGAATAACAGCAAGTCGGGGGGAAAACAGCGAATACTCCAGGCACCAAATCAACAAAGATATTTGGCACCAAACGGTGACAAAATCCTATCTTTTTAAGCAAAATCCTGCACCTTTCCAGGTTAAACTTCCAGCATGCGCGCGAGCTGTAATGTTGTCCAGAACGCACCTTCTTGAGCTGTGATTTTTGCTAGAGATTGTCCCAAACTTTCTAGCACGAAAAGCTAAAGGGTTAGGCCTTCAAATAATATCACACTGTGACCGATTCACCTTGATGCGGACGGACGAAGGCGGGCAATGGCTTGACAAAGGCGGACGACGGAGCAACGTTTGGGCTACCCATTCTCTTTTGCTCTCCAAAATCTTTCGCCCCCTGTGTATTCTATTAATTTGAACGTGCCTCTGGTTTTTTCTAGTGCCAATGATGATCCCCCTGACCTCTTCCTCTAATCTGGTCATATACCAAGTCTTTTGGTCCCTCTTTCAACATCGGATGCTCTTTTCACCGAAAGCAAAATTCTTTTTATCATGCCTAACTTGCCTTTCATCATTATTATACCTACCAAATGTCCTCTGCTCACGTCGCATTGGTAGAAAAAATGGGTTGAATGGCCATCATGGAATGTCCAAGCTTGTCTTCCATGAAATGATGATTCTTCCACCATCGAAAGCAGGCCATCTTCGGTTGCCTCCCAAGCCCCTTTGCCTGATACCTGATGTGAGGTATAACAATTATCTGCTCCTTCTTCAATCTGCAGCTTGTGGTTTGACGTCGATCCAAGATAAAAAGCAACTCCAAGCATTATTTCAACTTTTAGCCCGTCTGGAGCACAGTACCAGACATATATTCCACAGCCATTATAGGATTCTTTGAACCCCACGTACCAACCCTCATCAAGTGCACGATGCCATTGAGAAATATAATCACTAAGAGTCTGCAAAAGGAACTCCCTAGGATTCCCAGGTCAGGCTCGCTTGTGCCGACTATCTCCTTTGTCCTCAATGCAACATGCAAAATGTAAAAAGAAGGAGTAAAATTTACGTGTCAACATCTAGCAATTTATTTATCTCATCAAGTGTTGATTGTTAAATTTTAATCTGCGCACCTGCGTGATCTACTATCACACGTTAGTGGTTCAAGGTTAAATTGGACAAAAATTGCTTGCAAAATGTTTTTGAAGTGAGAGGAAATGTGCCGAAAGGGCGTTAGAATTATCTAGTATAATCAAGCCCCATGTATTCGCGAATCTCTAGTTCGCATAAGTGAAGTGTTCTTCCACCTTTACTTGAGTTCATAATCGACCCATAATAAATTAGTGATGACCTCAAAGTGAATTGATTTGCATATTTAGATAATGAAACCATAACCCAAAGTTACGATAAGTGTGGCCTTGCGAGATTCCGTGCTAATTACTTGCTTAGTAATCCATTAGTTTTTGGGTTAATACTATGAAAAATTCCAAATCGATACACATGTGACAAATTTACCTAAAACTAATTTTTTGATCAACAAAAACCTCTCAAACTGGTACATTTATGATAAATTTACCCTTCGTTAGTTTCCGTTAAATTTTATCATCTAATTACTAAGTTAGATGACACGTAGCAACTGACGGGTATACTAGTTTGGGTTTTTACCCTACGTTTGTCACAAATGTGCCGATTTAGGGTTTTTCGTAGTATTAACCCAATTTAATGAAAACTAAGTGAGCAAATTTATTACGAGTGTATCAATTTGGGGTTTTTGGTGGCCAAAAAATTGGTTCAGGATAAATTTGTCACAAGTATATCGGTTTAATATTTTTTGCAATCAAAAAATTAGTTTGGAGTATATTTATGATCGGTGTATCAGTTTTGTGTTTTTTGTGGTATTAACTTTAATTTTTTTTTTTTTGGTACTTCATTTCTGAAAAGGTCGTGACCCGGGTGCACGCATGAGCTTATCTGATTTTGACGAGAAAACAGCACATTTACCATCAATTCGCAAATGCTTTTCGCGTGGCATTGTCCAAGTTCCGATGTTTCTACCTCAAAACCACACGTTTCTTATTTTTGGTTGGAGCAATTGCGTGCTTAAGTAGAAGTCTCCAAAGAGCCAATTTTATTTTATTTTATTTTTTTAATACGCCCAGATAAACAAATATAAAGACAAATCCAATGCCTTGATCAATGGTCAGATTTACCGTAATTTGGTCCCCCCCATGATGAGGAAGAAGAAAAATCGAAAAACGACCATTGCAAGTTTCTTCGAAAACGGACGGCAATGTCAGGACCATTTGCGCCAGTTCTTTCGGACCACCGCTCAAACGCACGACATAAACGTGCAATCCGACGTGAAATTAGGAAATCCCGATGTGGGTTTGATGTGCCGTCCACGAGCAAAATATCAGGTACGGGTCTTCATCCTTTAGATGTCTCGTTGTGAGCTCGCCATGGACCATTTCGCCGAGGCTTTACACAGGTGCGTCGTTCGACAGAAGAGGCGGATTGCTCGCGCCAATGTGATTCGCGGCTCGTGAAATTTGTCGTGAGCGATTTTGTTTTTCCGCGAGACTACGACGGCTTTTCGTAGGAGCCTCTTGGGACATTATTGAATCGACATGGCTGTACCATCTCGCGTTTATCTTTTCCACAATTTAAGGTGTGTGGAAAGTTTCCAAAAGCATCTTCTTCACTTTTGCGCACCAATGCACATGTTAGTTGGAGGAAATATGTATGGGAGAGAATGAACTTAGGTAATGCATTAAAACATCCACAGAGCAACAACCAAGGGAGGCCCCAAAACTTCACAAATGTGTTTATGACACAGCGAATCTTTGGACATAACACTCTCACAACACTAAGCCTCAGTCCTAAAGTAGTACCCCACCAAGAGATACTTCAAGATTGATGCAGAGAAAGATTTTTCATCTTTCGGACAATTTCTTCTGGCGAAATTTGTTTTGATCATGTATAAATTTTCGAGAAAAATGTCATGAAAAGCATGAAGTTTCTCGAAAATATGGCGAACCATGCTATTAATCATGCTATTAAAGCATTTCTTCAGTTTTCTTTTTTTAGCAGCATGCTTTAAACCTGTGGAATTCAATAAGTCCAAGGTCCAAGCACACACGTCTCTATGAATGCC
Organism: Psidium friedrichsthalianum; assembly: GCA_019149425.1. Classification (NCBI taxonomy): domain Eukaryota; kingdom Viridiplantae; phylum Streptophyta; class Magnoliopsida; order Myrtales; family Myrtaceae; genus Psidium; species Psidium friedrichsthalianum. The sequence continues at coordinate 19,695 of JAGVVM010012319.1, forward strand.
TTGAAGCTCCACAATCTCGTCCATACTAGTGCAGAACGCGGGGGTATGGTGCATACTCCCCAATGATAGGAAAAACACGAGTCCTGCTCCACACTGAGTGGGCGGGTATCTCAAAGGGACAGTACCTTCTAGACACCATAGGATTTTTACGAATTAAGCCTAAATTTTTCATTAATTGTTTGTACTTGAGCTTATGAATAATTATTATATATATATTTCGCTCATAATTGAGTGAAGTAACGAGAAATGCGATGTGCTAATTATAGTGAAATCCTCTACTAGACGTAGCTCTAATTTAAGAGTGAATCAGGATAAAATCTCATGTCTCAATTTCTCTTTTTCGTTTTACATTTTACTTCGATTTAATTATACGCCGAATTTTAACACAGAAAAGCTGCGCTCGTATAAGGATGCTCTCTGCTTTCATCACATAGTCCACGAATGAAGAAGCAGTGTTTAGGAAGACAGGGAGCAAACCTAACGCACTCGTGCCTATTAACATGGGATTCTTTTCTCGAATAGCAATATTCCAGACAAACTACGGTATTATTAAACTCTAGAGGAGCAAGGAGTCCAGATCAACTTTTTTTTTTTTTAAGAAGAAAAAATTGTTTCCGTTCCTTCCTTTATTATAAGGATTAATACTCCAAAAATCCCCAAACCGGCACACGAGAATATTATTGAAAATTAAAACAAATATTAAGCATCGGCACGTTTCGTTCGTTTTCTTGCTTTAAAAAACCAAAAAAAATATTGATAGGTTATTAAAAAGTTTTCTACATCTGTACCGATCATGCCATGTTAGACAGTCGGCGCTGATGTCAGTTATTTTTGGCCAAAATTGACCGGTTGGACTCAAGTGGCACAATTAAAAGATTTAGAACTGAATTGACAAAAGTGCATTAAGCTTGAGATTTTTTGGACAAATTTTTTCGATTTAGAAGAGTCCGCACTAGGCAGCAGTATTATCTCTTTAACGAGTAACCATTTGTACCCGCGTAGTATTCCATTATACCTTTCGCTTTGTCGTTCACCTATGGTAAGGTCGCGACGAGAGACACTAGAAAAGACTCGCAGTCGCCGGCCTTACTCCTCGGCCATGCTGCCAAAATATGTAATACCATACAAAATAGATTTGGAAAATCTTTGTTTGCGTTTGGATCGAGGGTTTACTAAACTTCTTTCTTATCGCATGCATTTTGAATCCCGTTTTCGTTAATTTAACCCTTGCCCGGATGTCCAAAACAATCCCTTCTTTACTACTTGAAAATGAAACCTTAGGTAAGAAAATTAAAACTTGTAGATTTATTCAAACTCGGACACGTACCACATTGCATCAATTGTAGTAATTGGTTAATAAGAGGACAAAAAGCACAAATATCTTGACTTCCTTTTTTTTTTTTTTGTGGTGGTATGAATCACATTTCTCATACCGTGATGACTGGGCGTTTGGGAAGGCATTACACAGCAATTTTGAGCAACTAAAATCATTTGAGTAAAAAGATTATAGTGAGTTCTAAAGTTGCTTTCAAAATGCTAAAAGTCTACGATGCAAGTAGTGCAACGCGTCATAAGTTATTCTAGACTTAACTCGACTTGGCTAATCAAGTTAAAAAGACACCTGTGCGAAAATTAATGGAGTCGTAGGTATTTGTGTCCTCACGATAAAACTCAAGAATGTTAGAAAGTCCAACCCAAAAACTTAAGTTATGGGTGGAGGGAGACTGCATGAATATAAAGAGCATATATGACCTATAATTACAAAAATTAGTATATCTTTTTTTTTTATATAACATTGCTCAAGC
>JAGVVM010012320.1:0-16858 GCA_019149425.1 Psidium friedrichsthalianum
GTTTGGTTGAGAGGAATATGGTGATGTTGATTGGGAAGGTGATGAAGTAGGCAGGCTGGATTGTAGGAAATATCGCATTGGCAGAGTGGATGGCGCAGGTGGAGACTTGGGAATGTGCCTCAATGGAGTGGGTTGGAATTTTGTACAGCTGGATTGGCAAAGTTGCTGAGGGTAGCTGTGATGATGGTGACGGCGGCCATTGGAGTAAGATGAACCGGTTTGCGGGCGGTGGTGGACATGGCCACTGAAGTTGATGGTATGACGATGGTGGGAGAGGCAAGTCCTAATCTACTGTGTATTACAGTGTATGCGTATGGGTTGTATCTAGCGTGCGCCCGGGCTCGGCAAATGGCGGTGCTCAGAATGCAAGTACCATGAGTAAATGCGTACACATTCTAGCAGGGCTAGGGGTGTGAGTGAACTTTTGGTGAGTCCGTGTGAGGAAACAGCGGCTCTAATAATGGGTTTATTAGATGATGGGGCCCTGACCTTGGCCATTGGCACAATAGCTAACTAAAATCTCTGATCTCTTTTTCTTTTCCGCCCACCTGCCTAACTTTGATGACATTACGGAAGGTTCTTTATTATTATCATTATTTTTTTTTTTGGGGGGTGGTTGTTGGTTTGAATATGATACCAACTCGTGAACAACACCAAATCGAACCGATTTGACTGTTATCAGAACCTCGATGCCATCGTTGAGTGTTAGGCGTAGCAAGCGATTGAACAATCAAATAAGCAGAGAACAGAAAATAAATCATACATAATATGTACGTGGTTCGGGTCGTATAAACCTGCTTCCACCTGGAGAGAGCAGGAAGCAACGAATTCCACTATAGATCAGCGCTACACGTAGATTACCAACACACTTGATTTACTCTAAACACTCTTAGGTTTTTCCAGCCTCAATTACTTCATAGAACTGCACGCAGTGTTTATCCACCCACAATTCCTAATTAAATAATCTCTTCACTCTCACAAAGGATGAATCCGCAAATCTTACACAAGATTTATCTACTTCACACTTGAATACTTGCTCTAATTCCACGAAGATAACCCTGTGCCAAGTCACTCGCCGAAACGATGATTCCCTTGAGGATCTCCTTAATCAATAACGGTAGACTTTTATAATAGATAAATAAGGCCACAACATATTGAAGAAATCACAACTTGGAAGTTCGGTCAATGAAAACCAAGATTAACTTTCCTATTTTGTCTTTACTTACCTGAAAAGGTCCAACTCCAATAAAAAAAATTGTTCTTGATTTTGATTTGAAATATATCAAATAGAAAATACACATTTTTTCTTTCTTCAGATAGATTTTCGTGTATTCAAAACAAATCTATCTTTAATTTCAAAATCAGATATAGTTGTTTCTCGAAATTCAATTTTCGCTTCGGGCTTTAAATTCGGGACAGATTTATTAACAAGCTCTACTTTTGGCTCGACATTTGAGCCATGTAACAATCGCTTTACACTAGAATTCTGAACCTAATCGTATTACTTCTCACTCTCTCCAGCCACCAGCCGCCCCATTGGGCCTCGCCACAAGATTAGAGATAAATAATAGTACTCTCCGTAGTCATCAGGCAAAATTGATCTATAGTGGAAAAATGTGTCGATATTTGCATTGGGCACTTTAAATTGAGATTGATGCTATCACCAAAGAACATCGACGTATCTTCCCGCTCTCTCTACAAGACATAGGCGTCTCTTTTACGAAACTAAAACCCTATGTAAGCCAGTATATTACAGAATGATGCAAATGTTTAAGATTTATTTTTCAATATACGCTTTTCGGTTCTATTATTTATTATTCTCAACAGCGTGTCTTCGTGGACGAGAAAAAGGACTAAAAAAATAAAATATAGCAGTATTGCAAACTCACTTGTACTCCGACATAAACCAAATATTGGGTATCCATCTAATTTCAGGACTTGGTTTGGAGCGTTTAAGTCGGAAAACGTGAATGAATTACGAAAATGGTGAAAAACCGACGAGATTGGCCGAACGGCCTTAGAAACATTAAGCGTTAGCGTGAAAAAACTTCTGAACGCCTTTATGAGACATTTGATGGGGGAGAGGCGCCAATTTAGGTTTTCCTATGCTTCTTCTATACTAAAAACGACTGAAAAAGATGCAAAAGATTGAAGAAAAAGATATTTATCATATAAATAACAAATGAAGCTAAGGCCAAATTTACGCTATTTTGCCTCACCACTAAAAGACAAATCTATTTTGGAGGAGGAGAACAATACAACAAAACCACTAATAATGTTTCAAAAACCAGTGTTTGAGCTAAATAAAGCAGGGAGCACGAAAGAAAGAAGAAGCAAAGCTTAACAATTAAGGCACCGAGAAACAGACCTACTCCGAAAGCAATTGCATGTGTTTGATAGGGGAACTAAATCCTTATCTAAGACAGTTGAAAGAAAAACAAAGGGTGGGCTGCATACTGCACGCTGATTGGGAATATGCTGGATAGACGAGTGATGATTGTTATCCGCTAAGACATAGCTCGTAACGTCACGTTTAAAATATCGTCAAGAGAATAACCACTCTGGGGAGGCGGGTTTAGAAAAGCCTTATCGGATATGTAGAGAAAACCCCTCTGTGATTAACAAGGTCTATTTGATGCAACGTCTTTTTAATTTGAGATAAGGAAGGTGAGTCAGTTCCTATTCATATCATGAAGTCAATGTGATTATTATCAATTGAGTTCAGTTGAGATTGACTTTGAATATGAGGCATGTGCTTTGGATAGTTTGGAATATCTACTGTTAGCTAACTATTAGTTAATTCCTCTGGATCAACAAGTTTTAGCTTTTGATAGTATTCAAAGATTTATTCTGAGATGAGGACATCCGTAGAAGATTCTGGCAAATCCCTGTATCTTCTTGCTTTAGTAAGTGAAAAATAGAGGAAGGCTATGTACTCGTATTAGCAGAAGTATTATGAACATGATAGACGCAGTCAATCTAAGGACCCTGGTGGTGCTAATCTGTTTGGAATTGTGGCAGAGGAGGCATCTTAGAAGGGATTGTCTAGAGCTGAAAAACGACAAGGGTAAGGACATTTAGTTGATCTGTGAATGATGTTGCACTATAGCTGATAATGGTTCTGTAATTCTGATTTTGTCTTGTCCTGTCATTGATTATTTGTCGTTTGATGGGTGGATTATGGTAATTCTTAATTGTTCTTTTCATGCTACAAAGAGACAGAGGCGCAACCAGGAATTTGTATTTAACTGGAAACCTTATAACAGATGGGGCCGGGCTGTAGTGTATAAGTAAGAAACGAAGTATGGTACAAGACATAAATGGTGAACAAGAGAGATAGGCTGGTGTGTACAGAAAAGCAGACAGGAGGGAAAGATTGCAGTGCTCGGTCGTTCTGTATGTCCTGTATTTGGCGGTAAATGTGCAGTGAATAACAGATTGCCAGAGATGATCCACAGAGGCATGGAAGCGGGGGTGTGTAGAGGGCCGTCTACTGAAGTGAGGCATATTTCATGAGTTGAAGAAAAATCTAATTCCTTGAGTGCCTTGGATTCAGCTGGGTATCGATATTCTTCAGAATGTGGTATCTTGAAATTGTTCGAGGTTCTTTAATAATAATGAGAGCAAGCATGAACGCAATGGTCTGTATGAGCTTCAAGTTGAGACAGTGACGGATTGCTGCGGAGACGTCAATGCATCTATTCAAGAGTCAGACTTGTGGCATATGTGAATTAGGGCAGGCATATAGGGCGAGAGAACCTAAAGGTTCTAAGTGAAAGAATTTATATGTAGTTATATTGCCGACCAACTAAATTTTTGCATGTGTTGTGATTTAGATCAACGGCTGAAAGTGCAGTTTAGGTGAGACTGTCAAAGAAACTACGGAAATTGCAGAATTAACTTCACTTAGATGTTCGTAGATTGTCTTGTTTCCTTCAAGGAATAGTGCCGGATTTATGCTAACAGTTTGCTGATGACTACTTGAGGAAGACTTGGGTGTTTGTGCTTAGGCACAAATTTGATGCTATTGTCAGGATGGAAGCAAATGGTACAGATCAGCTTTAAGAGCTTTGATCGAACAGGAGACTGTCAAATCGATCAGCAGTGCGGATGACAAAAGCATGGAGTTTTGCTCGAAGCTGTTAAATAAATTTGCATGAACGAAAGCATAGTGAGACACCGCACTAGTGTCAATGAATTACACATGTTGCAGAATTGATGAACATACCATTACTAGAGACGGCCCATAAAAATGGTTCCTAGTGCTGGTATGGCTAGAAGATTTCTAGCGGATACGCTTAGTACGGTAAGCTACCTGATGATAGATCCCTATTAATTGCGATTGGGATATCGGATTCCTGAAAAAGTGTGGTCAAGTAACGTTGCTGATTATTCTATCATTAGAATATTTGGTTGCCCATGTTATATTTGATATTGGCTGGTAAGCTCGATGAAAGGGCAAGGAAAGTGTATATTCCTGGGTTATGCACAAGGTGAGCGGGGTTACGTTGTGGTGCACAGAATTAAATTCACCTATTATCAGCAGAGAAGTTACGTTTGATGAGTCTCCAGTACTTCAGTTAGGAGTGATTATAGCAGTGTTCATACGGATCTGAACGATGTTCAACTTGAGGTGAAGTTGCAACCAGAAACTCCTGATGTGGCTGGTACTAACGAAATAATCAACACAGATAATGCTTGTAGTAAGGTGGAGCCTATATAGCCAACAATTGCTGTAACTGCTGCTATTGACAAGGTACGTATTCAGTTCCTGACAGAATGAATGCAGTGATGGTTTTGCTTTATCTGTGGTAGAGGAGATTGTGTCGGATTTCTTGTGGAGCAATTAAGGTGCATGTGCAGTTGGTATTCTGATGGGGTCCTCGATTATGGCGAGAGCCCACTGGGGCTGTTGGGAGAGTAGTAACGATGTTTTCAGAATTCCTAGTAAAGCGATTGTGACATGGCTCAAATGTCGAGCCAAAGTAGAGATTGTTAAAATATGTCCCGAAATTTAAGCCCGAAGCGAAAATTTGAATTTCGGAAACAAATATATCTGATCTTGAAATTAAGATAAGATTTGTTTTGAATATCACGAAAGTCTATCTTGAAGAATAATGTGATATTTTCTATTTGATATATTTCAAATCAAAATCAGAACAATTTTTTTTTTATTGGAGTTGGACTTTCCACGTAAGATAAAGACAAAATAGGAAAGTTAATCTTGGTTTCATTGAACCGAACTTCCCTATTTTATTTCTTCAATATGTGTGTGGCTTATTTATCTATATATAAGTCTACCGTTGTTGATAAGGAGATCATCAAGGAAGCATCGTTTCGTCGAGTGCTTGTCAAGGGTCTATCTTCGTGGAATTACATCAAGAATTCAAGTGTTGAAGTAGATAAATCTTGTTGTAGATTTGCGTATTAATTCTTTTGTGAGATTGAGAGATTATTTCATAGGAATTGTGGGGCTAAACACTGCGTGCGTTCTTAAATGTAATTGAGGCTGAAAACACTAAGAGTGTTTGAGTAACTCAAGTTGTGGTTTGTAATCTCCGTGTATCGCTTGATCTATAGTGGAATTCGTTGCTGCTCTCTCCGTGGACGTAGGTCTCTACGACGAACCACGTACATTTAACGTATGATTTATTTTCTTGTTCTGCTTATTTATTGTTCATCGCTTGTTCCGCATAACAATCACGATGGCATTCGAGGTTCTGATATACAGTCAAATCTGTTCTATTTGGTGTTGTTTCACGTATGTTCTGTATCAATTTCAAACCAACAACCCCCCCCAAGAAAAAATAATGATAATAATAAGAACCTTTTCGTTAATGTCATCAAAGTTAGGCAGGTGAGCGGAAAAGAAAAAGAGATCAGAGATTTTCGTTTAGCTATTGTTGCCAATGGCCACGTCACTGCCCCATCATCTATATAAACCCATTATAGAGCCTCTGTTCCTCCCACGGCTCACCAAAAGTTCACTCATTCACCCTAGCCCTGCTAGAATGGCTGTCCTGCATTACTCATGGTACTTGCATTTCTGAGCACCTGCAATTTGCTCGATGCCCGTCGTATGCTAGATACACCCCATGCCCTACACCGGAAACATCGATTAGACTTGCCTCTCCACCATCGTCATCCTCATCAACTTCAGTGGCCATGTCACCACACGCCCCCGGTCATCTACTCATGCCGCGTCACCATCATCATCAGCTGCTCTCCAGCCCTCTTTGCCAATTTCCAGCTTGTCAAATTCGCCATCCCCTCCAGTGGGCACATTCCCAAGTTCCTCACCTGGCGCCATACCATCGTTGCCAGGGTCGATATTTCCTCCTACCTCTAGTTGCCTATTGCGTCACCTTCCCAAGCAGCCATGTCACCATCTTCCTTACCAACATCCAACCATCTGTACCCCTAACCAGGAACAAGTTCGGGCCCTTCGACTTTATCATCTGCTCCGATGGCCACATTACCATCTTTCCCAGGTTCAACATTGCCTCCGCCATCAAGCTCGCCATCTGCAATGTCTTTGCCGGGGCGGACTTTGCCTTCTATCTCTAGCTCGCCGACCTCATCAATATCCACTCCATTCCCCTCCTCGCGGCCTTCCTCATCCAGCACCCAGCCATCTTTTCCAGGGACGACAGTACCACCGTCCTCCAGCTCGTCAAACCCACTCAGCGCCTTTCCCTCAGCTGCTGGTCAACCATCCACTCCAATAGCTTTGTCAATCAGCACTTCTGGTTCTGGCTTACTTACAACTGCCCTCCCCAATTCATCACGAATAACACAATCTCCTGACCCAACAACAGCAATCAGTATTCCTCTCCATCATTCTCAGATCCATGGGGTTTCCCCTCTTTGATGCACAACTTCTAGAGTTTAATCTCCATAATCTCACCACGCTGCCAGTAAATCTTTGACAACGATGTTCTATATTATATTGCTATGACCGAGGGCCACAATATGCACCTTGTGGTGCCTTGCCAGTTGAGTGAAAATCACCATTTGATAGGCGCACAGGACAACTCTTACATTGCACGGTACCAAGTACTAAAAATGTACGCATAGGAGTGTATCACCAGAAGTACAGTACATTTACTATTCGCGATTAATCATATATTATGCTTAGTACATGCTCATGCCTCTTTAGTTTCTTATCTTTGCCAAGTCGCTTTATTCCCAAGTAATTTTATTTTATAACATGTCTCGTAAGCACAGCATGCCTCATGTGTACTGATTAGTGATGACAGAACCACCATTTGATAATGAATTGTGGTGTAAACTTTAGCTGAGACGGAATAAATTGACTAGCAAAATCCTCGTACTCTTCTGATTTAGGATAGCAAATTCTCAAATACCTAGTGTTTGAACAGCTGAAATATTAGAACAAATCAAAGCACACTTCACTTCCAATAATTTAACTTGACCATCAGTGCTTATGAACCCATTAAAAATAACTCCCAAAAGGGCAATCCCTTCTGAAACTCCTACCCTTGAAATAGACTCAAGTGTTCGACCTATTGACTAGTGTCTAAAACATTTCCAGTTCTATTAGCAGACACACGCATAGCTCATAGCAGGTGCATATCTACTGGCAAATTTTAATTCGACAACTCTCAAGTCTCAACTGCTGCAGGCTTATCAATCATGAACTGAGAGAACAGAAATAAATAAATAAAAATTATTTAATCTTAGCATCAGCAAATAATCCAGCTTCATATATAAACAGAATTGGTTGAAACACTTGAATCACATCTTTTAAAACAGAGACATTATAATATCGAGGAACACGACTTTTGTTTGGTTTCTACAAATATTAGATGGGTGCAAAAGATCTGAAAGATCTTAATTGATGATCAGACTTATATCACCTTTCTTACACAAGCACGAAAAGAGGTGTAACAACTTTGAGCCGACCTAATAATTGCAAGACGAGAGTAAAGCTTTCGAAAGAGCTATTTCTATAGTATGGCCAAACAAATCATTTGGCAAAATTAGGTAGGTATCGCATGCTTACATGACATCTAAAAAGGATATATGCAACAAAAGATATTGCATGCATGCCATGCCATGCTGCTGTCTGGCATTCTCCAGGTTGAGGCAATTTCCTAGCATCCTTCTTTGTGTGCCCCGGAAATTAAGTCAGAATTTGAGGAATCTGACATGGAAGTTTGGCAATATTACATACAATTAAGTGCATAGAAGTGCATACAAATCAACAAATATTCAAAACTTCAAATAGCTCAGAGATAGAGAATTTATGAGAAGGTCTTGTCAATAAGTGCCACCGGGACACTTGTTAACTAGACCTAACAAAGAAGTATTTTCATCTCTGATGCATTGATTACACAAAACATAACAAAACCACTGCTTTAGAAATGACAAATTTAATTTCCAATGCAACGATTACAAATAACACAAGAAACCACTGCTTTAGAAATTACAAATTTCTTTATTGAGATAGACACTTGTCAACAGAATCCTTTAAGAATGGGAGTTCAGTAAATACCTCTTATTAGCCACCTATATGTATCATTGGCCTATTTGCAGTTTTTGCGATGTCAAACATCCAGCATGCGCAGCTTTCTTTTCTCTTTGACCTAAGGCAAGGAAGTGTGTGTGCGTTTGATCAGAAGCCAGTAGCACGGAACTATTTTAACCAAGCAAACACGACCTTCTATGGTCCTCATGTCTCAAATAAAAAATAGAAGAAAGGAAAACTGTCAGCTTATGCAAATAGTCTAGAATGGTAAAGACCTGGAATCATTGGAAGTAAACTGTGTACCGCTGCACTAATTATTTCCCTGAGCTCGTCTTCCTCAGCACCAGCACGAAGGGGATCTCTTAAGCTAACCTGCAGACCGCAAATAAGTGCAAAAAGATAGTAAATACGGTTGGAGGTATAATCTCTAAGACACTTAATGCCTAATTTGACAGGATAGTGTGTGTTCTTGTTCGTTTCTTTTTTTTTTTTTTTTAAAGAGGAGGGGGGGAATTACTATGTATGACACAATAAAAAAGGAATCTCACAACCGTGGAGCCATCTCAATGTACATCTTAAGCACAACGTGATAAAGAAAAAAATTGTTTTAGAAAGATATTAGACTAAACACCCACGAGCTAAAATGAATGCCACATGTAAATTATAACAAAATTTAACAGGCAGGAGACGCAATTCACCTCTGAAGGGCCCAAATAAGCATACTTTGAAGTTCCATCCGCCTAAAAGTCGCAGTCTATTTGCAACCAGCACAAAAATGCTCAGTGTCATTGACGATGAAAAGGAAACCGTACCGTGATGCCCATCCTCCTGTAGTTCTTGCTGTTTCTGAAGGGGATCATCTGAATTCTCTGAAGGCCGTGATATTTTGCAACCGTTCAGAGGGACAACATACTTAGAGCCTGTCTGAGAGGCCAAATGAAAATTCATGTGCAGTATCACCTGTATTTTACCTACCACTTTATCTAGCATTTCATAGTATGGCACTAGTTTGCACATTCCAAACGTTTCCATCGAAAGGCATGACTCAATAAATCGCACATTAATTGGTCTACTTCGAGTCAACTCCACAAAATCGCATATCTCATCATCATTGACGCCACGCATAACAACGCAGTTCACCTGAGTAAACAAATGGACTAGTCAAAAAGCAAAATAAACTTAGTGGTGTACTAAGTAGCGTGATAAAGCGTGGGGAAAACATATGCTAACAATCGTCGAATTTCAAATTTTATTCAATGAACTGAGCTGGAGAAGATGCATACTTTCACCGGATTGTAGCCAAGACCAACAGCAGCATTGATAGATTCCAAGACCTTCTCATGTCCCCTGCGCCTGGTCAGAATTCAAATTTGGCTGGCACCAGCGTATCCAAGCTGATATTGATCGAATTAAGGCCAAAAATCTTTAAGCTTTGGAAGTTTCCTGGCAAGAGCGATTCCATTGGTTGTCATAGCTAGTGTCTTTAACCCTTTAAGACTAGACAACCGCAAGCATATGTCTTCGATATCTTTCCTGATGGTCGGCTCTCCCCCAGTCAATCGAATCTTGTTGACCCCGGAGGTGACAAACAGGTTTGCTAAACTGACAATCTCATTCGGTGAAAGAAGCTGAGAGTTCGGAGTAAGTTCTACGCCTTCTGCTGGCATACAATATTGGCACCTCAGATTGCAACGCTCCGTTAATGAGATCCTCAAGTAAGTGTGGAGTCTTCCGAAAGAATCGATCAACATATCTGCAGGGGAGCTCTCTTTCGAAGGATCCTCAGACAGCTTAGCACAGGTTGCATACATTGACGTGTCGTAATGCTGCAATGATTCTCCCATCTTACAACTACTCGGCAAGTATGAACCAACTTCATAGCCAACCTGCTCAACAAATAAAAATTATTCTTATGTAATGTAAAGAATGAATGAACCCCGTTTCCAATTGTGCGTTACCGCCTAAATCTTGAGAAAATGCTCTGCAGCAAATCTCGATCATGAAAAAAAAAAAAGAGGATGATGTCCTCCTCGCTTCATTAATACGTCGCTCCAAAAAAAAAAAAAGATATATATCCATTGTCTTCCATCAGACGACGTGCCCAAGAAATTTATCCAACAAGCTCATCAAACCCCAGAAAAGCTGAACATGAAAAGCTAGAATTTGAACATCAAACTCATCCCCAACGACAGCAGACGAAATGGTCGATAACAAAGACAGCACGGAAGGCAGAAAGGAAGAGGCGACGGGAATCTCACAACGTGAGAACGCAAGCCGCGGAGAGCCGACACGCTCTTGGAGAAGAGCACCATTTCGCCTCGACGACGACCGGCCAGAGCGCGGTCAACCGACCAAAGACCTGAAAAAAACGACATTCGAGCGTCAAATTCACGAGACGGGGAGCCGCCGCAGGGTTCCGGAGCTCGTACCCGAGCTATAATCACAACAAGAAGAACGCTGCTGGTTCGGAATCGATCACGCTGGGAACGATTGAATCGTCATGAGCGACCTGGATTGGAATGGTTTGACCGGCCGACCGATGTGGGAGACTCTTGTGGCTGGCTCTTGGCTACCCAGGACAGTTGCCGCCCCCCAGCCTGTCACATATTTTATATATCTGCTCAAGGAAGAGGATGCGGGACAAGTGGAAGTTGGATTTGGATTCATCAACCGCGCGCGTCGATTCTCATCTTGGGTCATCCTTCGACGGGACCTCGCCACGTGTAATTCTCCCTCCGGAAAAAGATCTTGACCGTCCATTGTATAGCACTATGTCTGCGATTCGCATGGTGGAGAATGACGCAAATGGTCCATGATTTAATGTGCACTTACTATTGATGAATTTTTTATTTATTCAATATGATCCTGAACTTTTGATATGTATTTATTGTGATCCCTAAATTATATAAAAATGTTTAATATAATTATTCTATTAATTTAATATCATTGATAATATTGAATATTTTCATATAATCAATAAATTAAATTGAACATATACAAAAAAATTCATGAATAATCATAAACATATTAAAATTTTAGAGATCATATTATATTTTTTTTTATCAAAACTCAAGAACTAATTGTGTCATTTTTTTTCAATATAATACAAATCCAATCAAGAACTCCGTTTGGCTCTATTACTCCCGCATCTCAATCAACTAGCTATTTATGTTCAACGTTGTTCATACATAACATGAACTTTATGTTCAACGTTGTTCATACATAACATGAACTTTATGATTGATCGAGCGTGCTGGAAATTTCGTGTCGAACTTTTCCGAATTGGCGGGACCAATCATGTTCTTCTTACTCTTCTCACGAATCACGCCAGACAGTTTACTGTTTAGTACCACCCAAAGAAAATAAAGGGAAATAAACCGATGCAAGATGGAAATTCTGAATTAGCCAAAAAGAAATATAAAAAAAAAAACGAAAATAAATGAGCAGACTTGGTAAGGATTATGGAAAACCAGGTGGGGTATTTCCAAGCCCGCCCAATTAACATTTTTGGGCTTGGGGGGCTTGGGCTTCTTGGGCAATCCATTATCAGATCTATGCCCAAGTAAACGAAGAGACTCTTATATTTTGGGATTTATGGACGCGGGTGAATCTACTAGAAAATTTCAAATAAAAACATGAAATGTATTTATTTTTTTTTCAAATAAGGGTTTAAAGTGGAGGACGGCCACATGTGAGGCGATCCTCATGACCTTGACGTAGTGCTTGATCTGGTGAGGGCTACCCTTGCTACTCGAAACTAAGTAAAAAAAAAAGAGAAACAACAAAAAATAAAAAAAATAATAGAAAAGAATAAAAAAGAAATCATGAAAACGCCATGGTTAGGGTCTTCTTCGAAATAAAAATGACACTTTATGTCCTTATTTGAAGTAAAAATCATTTTATGTTCTTATTTAAGAAAATAAGAGCACTTCAAACTTTATTTAAAATTTTTCCTTGATTTACTGGACGTTTTATTAGTATTTACGTAATATTTGTGTGGAGCAAATTATATATGATTAATAAATATAGTCATTCTCCAAAAAAAAAATTATTGACATGGACATGGACACTCACATTCGACCTCGAACCTTCCTCGTATCTTCAGAGAATTTTCCTAATTTGCAAGAGCTCGAGAGAAAATTATCGGGTAATATTTCATTGCATAATAATTACAATAATAAATAATTTGCTTAATCACGTTTAGAGTTCAGCCCAATCTTAAACCATAAACCCAAAAGAGAGAGAGAGCGCGCGCGCCCAGCACGTGACGCGAGGGAGTCTTCCTCTTCCTTCAGCTACAGCTGCTAGGGTTTCGTCTAGCATCAGTTTTTGCCATCTTTTCATTGCCCATCTCCTTTTCTCCTTCCTTCCTTCTTCCAGCAACGGGATCGCTGGCGGACGCCACGTCTGGCGGTCCAGATCGCGGGCTCACCAGCGATTTCGGTCACCCTAGGTTGCGGCGTGTCCCCGTTGGTGCCGCAAGGTTTAGCGCTCATCAATGTCGTCTTTCCATGGGAGTGTGTAGGAATTAAGACATAGCAGGTTGCGACTGGCTATGTATCCCAAGCGGTCCAGTCAAGGGGATGTACCTGTCCCGAGGCCTGTGCGCACCAGCGATAGGCTTCGGAGGAGGCCGAAGATTTATGGCCGCACCTACTTCTACTACAATCCGTCCATCATCCGCACCAAGAAGAGCAAGACCAAGACGAGGACGGCGGCTTCTCAGATTGCGAGATTGCTGCGTCCGGGACTCGGTCCGACCGAACCCCTAATTCCACGGTAGGTGCTGTCTCTCGCGGTCACGCGACTTGGAATGTTGGCTTGGTCCATCACCAGTGCGCGTGGAGGAACTTGATTGGTCTGCAGATTGAGATTGATACACATGCCACATTGCACGCACATTTTTATATCTTCTCATATGTACCTACGTAATGCATGTTTTGTACCTTATCCTTATTTTCATGGATTGCGTGGCTTGCCGAATGACATCTGACTGCATCCCCCTTGTCCCCACTTTCCTTTGGAGTAAGACTGAATTGAGTTAAGAAGTGATGGTATCTCGTATGTTCCTTAGTCTATGGCGACCAACCTCCGCGTTCTTCCAGGAAGAGGGTCTCAGTTCATTTTGATGGCTATACAGACAGTTCTGGCATGGAGGACGAAGACCTGATGGTGAGTTTGACTCTTTCTTTTGAATCAACATGGTATCATAAAAATTTGGAACAATCTTGTGGTAGCTGGATGTCAAAACTTTTTCGTGTCAGTAGTAGTCCTAGTTTAATTAGTAGATGGTCCTGAAGTTTAGTATCCTTTGTCTCAGATAAAGAGTTATAGATCTTCAAGGAGACGAATAGATAATAATGCAAGTCATGACGAGCTATCAACTCCACAACGTAGAAAAATTGTGCAGAAGAGATCAGCACCTCGTCGTGAAGGCTTGCGGCCGCGTCATTCAAATGCCATTGGAGGAGAAAATAATATGCATTCAGATGATGAAGAACAGGGTACATCTGATGAGAAGGCTGACCAAGATGGAGCTGAAAATGGAAATGGAGATGACGCTGAGAATGAGGATGAGGGGGATGGGGAGGATGAGGGTGATTGCAGGGGTGAAGGTGATGGTGAAGATGATGGAGAAGAGGATGCTGATGATGACGAGGTTGAAGATGAACAGGAGGGCCGGAGAAGGTATGATCTTCGTAACCGTACGGAAGTGCGAAGACTTTCTATGGATACTGGGAAGCAAAGACCAAGATCTCCAAGAAGAATATTGCATCAAGGAATGGGAAATAAGGTCAGTAGAGATGTTAGAAAGGGCACCTCTCGGGTTCATAAACGGCACCGTATTGGAAGGGCCGAAGATTCCGACGATTCACTTCTTGTAGATGAGCTAGATCAAGGACCCGCAATTCCCTGGGGAAGAGGTGGAAACCGCTCAGGAGCTCCTTGGCTCTTTGGGGGACTAGATATGCATGGCACAACAGCCTGGGGATTGAATGTTGCTGCATCTGGTTGGGGTCATCAGGGTGATGCCCTTGCTGCCTTGACTAGTGGGATCCAAACTGCTGGCCCTAGTTCTAAGGGTGGGGCAGATATACAGCCTTTACAGGTTGATGATAGTGTGAGTTTTGATGATATTGGTGGCCTCTCTGAATATATTGATGCTCTGAAGGAAATGGTCTTCTTTCCCTTACTATATCCTGATTTCTTTGCAAGTTATCACATAACTCCACCAGAGGAGTGTTGTTGTGTGGTCCACCTGGCACAGGGAAAACGCTTATTGCAAGGGCATTAGCTTGTGCTGCTTCAAGAGCTGGTCAGAAAGTCAGCTTTTATATGCGGAAGGGTGCTGATGTGCTTAGCAAGTGGGTTGGTGAGGCTGAGAGACAGTTAAAGCTGCTTTTTGAGGAAGCGCAACGGAATCAACCTTCCATTATATTCTTTGATGAAATAGATGGTCTTGCACCTGTACGGTCTAGCAAGCAAGAACAAATTCACAATTCCATTGTGTCGACTTTGCTTGCCTTGATGGATGGCCTTGATTCTCGTGGGCAAGTTGTTCTGATTGGAGCTACCAACAGGATTGATGCCATTGACGGGGCTCTTCGACGGCCTGGACGATTTGATCGTGAATTTAACTTTCCTCTGCCGGGTTGCGAGGCACGTGGCAGAAATATTAGACATACACACTCGCAAGTGGAAGAAGCCTCCATCAGAGGAGCTGAGGCAGGAACTTGCGGCTAGTTGTGTTGGATATTGCGGTGCGGACTTGAAGGCTTTGTGCACTGAAGCTGCCATACGTGCCTTCCGTGAAAGATATCCTCAAGTTACACAGTGATGATAAATTTTTGATAGATGTTGATTCTGTCAAGGTTGAAAAAGATCACTTTATTGAAGCCATGTCGACAATTACACCCGCTGCCCATAGAGGCTCCATAGTGCAGTCTAGACCATTGTCCTCAGCTGTTGCACCATGCCTAAAGAGACACCTGCAGAAAGCCATGGCCTGCATCTCTGATATTTTTCCTCCTCTAGCAGTTTTCGTCTGATTTAATCAAGCTTTCTATGCTATCATATGGTTCTGCAATCCCTTTAGTGTATAGACCTCGGCTACTGCTGTGTGGTAATGAAGGTGTTGGGCTGGTAATTTGCTTGGAACCACTTGATTGAATAGTTTGTTTCTGTGAGTATTAGACTAAGTAAACTTACTGCTTTAGTCTGACAGGATCATCTCGGGCCTGCTATATTGCATGAACTGGAGAAGTTCCCTGTACATTCCCTTGGACTTCCGTCTCTTCTTTCAGATCCTAGCGCAAAGACACCTGAAGAAGCATTGGTTCATATATTCGGTGAAGCCAGGAGAACTACCCCATCAATACTCTATTTACCTCAATTCCATCTTTGGTGGGAAACGGTGAGTGCATATGCATCTATAGCTTGTACCTTGATGTAACAACTGACACCCTTCTCGAGATTCAATGTGAATTGTTTGTTTGTGTATACTAGATACAGCATTTTTGGTTTATGTTCTTCTGCCAATGATTTTGATCTGTTAATTTTTGCAGGCACATGATCAGTTGAGGGCTGTCCTACTGACTCTCCTGGAGGAATTGCCATCAGACTTGCCTGTATTGTTGCTTGGAGTATCACTAGAAGCACCTGACCAGCTTGATAAGGATGTCACTTCAATTTTCCCTCTGCGTACCATGTATGTGTTGCTTATAAGCCGGCAATAGTTATGATACATCGAGTTAGTTTGTACGAGATCACCTGTGCATATAGGCAAGTCGTTTGTTTATATGCATGGCTGTAAGATAGAGTTATATTTTTAATTTTGTTTTTATCAGCTATCAAGTGGAGGACCATCCGTTGAAGATAGAGATTCCTTTTTTGACAATTTAATTGAAGCTGCCTTGTCAGTCTCTTCTGATGTTATCACAAAAGAATACCCAAGATCTGTGTCTCTTCCCGATCTTCCCAAGGCACCTAAAGTAGCGACTGGCCCAAAGGCCTCTGAACTGAAAGCTAAGTTTGAGGCTGAGCAGCATGCACTTCGACGACTGCGCATGTGCCTTAGAGATGTTTGCAACAGGTATCCTGATCTGAGGCTTAACGCCACAATTTATTTTTTCCTTTTGGGGTAAGTTCTTCCTGGAGAATGTTGGGCTGATTGATGGATTATCTGGAGTGGAACCATGGGGTTTATTTTGTTGATCAACGCGAATTCATGCTTATGGTGGCTGTGGGCAATAAAATGAAAGTCCTGGATAGTGGGCATTTTTTAGTAAGATGTATTATGTTCTGGAAGTGAAGGAGCTATGTTTTGGAAGTGAAGGAGCTAGTGGTTTTAAGCAACAGACAATATGT
>JAGVVM010012321.1:0-17271 GCA_019149425.1 Psidium friedrichsthalianum
AACAAACATCCAGCCACCTTTTATCTATTTGATCCCAGTTTTGCAAATTTCCATGGACAAATACTTTGGGTTCCGTGACCTGGAAAAGCACAAAGGAGAATCTTAGCATACTATATAATCATGTCTCAGTTATGGCACTGTAACAATAACTTACCAGCATAATTGGAGGAAAAGCAATTTGAAGACGAACTCTTGAGAAGGCTTTCACGAGGAATAAACACTTGAATCCATCAATTGTAGTATGTTCACTGTCCCGTATCAAAAGAACAAGTTACGTTATTCAGATATTCAGTTCATGAGCCTCCATATCTGCTCTCATTGGCAAAACAAACAATACTAGTAGAATATAGGCACATTGGCAGAGATACAGCAAGAGTCTTAACCTTTGTCATCAGCAATGTGAGACTTACATTTTGCCAGGAAATACAAATACCAAAAGCCTCACCTGATAAGATACGTGAAATTTCTGAACTGGAAGTCTTGCAAGGGAATCCTTTCTTCTTTAGAGTACCTAATCATAGTACAATAGAGAATAAAGATACAGAGCTTACAAAACTAAATTAGGACTAGCCATCATGCATCCTTTCCAAATGTGAGTGAAGATGGAGTGCTTTGGAACTTGTTAAGCTGCTTAGCAATACCTTTTTCTGAGAAGTGTTGAAACTTGAAATTATGATACAACCGTCACATCTATTTAATACCTAAGAAAATAAAGAATGCCGCTTTCACATTTTTATTTTAACATTTCACCTCACGCAAAGTTAGGTATATGACAAAAGCCAGAACCGTGGGAACCTAAGACATGCCTGTGAAAGAAATCTTCAATTGAAACAAACAAACAAAGAAGTGAATCCCATACATAGGTGAAAGGAACATGTAAGGAATGGAACTTGAGATCTCTAACTGATTTTAAATTGTGAAACCAATTACCAGCTGATTTAAGAGTTTAAGCTATTAGAGAAAGGTGCACTTTACATCATATGTCCTACATATAAGAAATCAAATTCATTAGGGAGATAAAAACGAAGGGGTACCACCACTGTGGAAATTAACCACAAGCTCTAGTAAACTTTATTTATTACTTGTTTGAATTCAATCCATGCAATTTTTGCAAGACAAAATACCAAGCAAACTAATTCGCTGAAAGGTACCAAAGCAGTGCAAAACAACAGCATCATCATTCATGAGCTCTCTAACAAGCCATGTTTATGTCTGTGTGTTTTTATATAACTAAAGTTCAAAGTAATACCATCTTCAACAAATAAGAAGGCTCTAAGATTCCATTTGCTACAGCAGCCCAAAAACATCAATATATCTCAATGCCAAGTATGTTGGATTCATGTACTATATAGAGTAAAAGGCCAAAAAAATGTCAATCTGCATGAAAGTTCTAGTTGACTTGTCACTCCTAATAATTAGAAGGGACAACTAAAAAACTGGTTATCAGAGCAACTAAATTACCTCCATGGAAAGTCGTCTTCACAGAAACGAGATATTCCACTCATGGCTGAAAAAGAGTCTATGTGAATCCACTGCTCTTTCATATTTTCCACGGGCTGGCCTGTATAAGTAGAATTATTTGTAAGAGGATGATGATGAATGAACATGCGCCCATTTGCATGGTTATGCATGCACACAAACAGAGAGAGAGAGAGAGAGAGAGAGAGAGAGAGAGAGAGCTTACTGCTTGTATGTAAGTATTTTAAAGCGTAGCCACTGGGATAGTTCTCATATGATGCCAAGAAAGTGATAACCGTGCACCCTAGACTACAAGATGAAATGTTAGCACAAGATTGAATGAGAATAGAACCCCCAAATAATAAAGTATAGACAAATCTAACCTGATAATGATTGATCCCACCATGATGAAATAGAGCAAATTCCATAGACGTTTCTTCCTGTTGTTATAGCTATACAGAGCCAAACAAACATGAGCAGTGGTTAGCATCACATGCATGGAAGAAACAAGAAAGTACTTTTGACTCCAGGAAATATCAAGAGTAAATCATGTATATCATGTATATCACCAATAGGTAGCACTCGAGTCTATAGTGTATCATGTTAGGTCTACTCGATCATGTCTCTTACCAAGTTGTACTCACCGACTAGAGGCGATAACTCCATCATTGGCAATATTAGTACCATATGAGCACTAATTTCAATAGTCACATATTAGAAAACATCCAATTTGAATAGGCATACAGCCCATCTAAAGTAAAAAAATTCCAATAGAAATACCAAATAAGTTGATCCATAAGTGCTCATTCAACAAAACAGGGTGAACCAGTTACCTGGGGGTATGAAACCCCTCAATGCTTTTAGAAAATTCTCAAGAATATTAAAGACTTCGCGACAGAAATATAATGCATTAGTGAGATGTCTAACTAATTCTCTCGCAAAGACAAATTCTTCACCGTAGGTAAGCGCATATCCCTTACCCAAACAAGGGAGAAAAACATTCTGGGAATCAAAAGAACATAATAGCTATCAAAATCAAGTTGTCATCTCATTTGTACAATCTTACAGAGAAAAATAAAGGTTCAGACAATGCATGGAGCGACGTACATCCTGCTTGCTGCAACTGCGGCCGATAAGTTGAAAATTGGAACAGAAGCAATAATAAAGCGGAGCTCCTGCAATAGATTTGTAAACAATATCACTTGTACGATTTGTTAATGAAGTAAAAGGGTGAATGCAGTGTTTCATCTAGATTACCTTGTGTGGCAGCTTAGAGTAGAGCAGGACAAAAGAATACACAGGGAGAACATAAAATAGCATTCTCCTATCAACAAAGACACCAAGCTGCAAGAAGATCAGCATTCAAATTTTAGGAGGGAGCAACGAGAATAACTCTAATTTTACAGTCAAGTATATTTGTATGCGGAATATTTACTAGAAGTCAAGTTAATAGCTTGATAATTCAAAATAATAGCTAATAATGCATTGAAGAACCATTCAGAGAAATGGATAAGCATGGCAATCCAACTCTGGGAACTGCTAGTTTGCTCCACAACTCACCAGAGACAGAGGATATGCAGCAAGCAGAGCGCGGGGTAGTGCTGAAGTGAAGTACCAATGAAATGGGTATGTCTAATTGCAAACTCATAAGGAAAGGAAATTATTGTCTCAATTCAAGAAAAGGCCAAAGCACCATTGATAAAGTTACAGAAATTTAATTATATTTTCTCTGCCACAAATTCAAAGTGGCATACAGAGTAACCTTTATTTTTAAAGCGTGTATGCAAACAGAATACTATACGTGGTGTACATACAACCACATCTTTTCAGTGCTTTTGGGGAAAAATTTGCGAGACTCTGCAACGAAAATGAAAGCATAAGAAGCATGAACAAGTGACTCGGACATGCCATAGGCAAAGGACATGAAAGGTATCAACATTGCTCTTTAGGCTCCATCTTCTCCTAGTGATCAGGCTAAAGCAACCTTTTGAAGCTGAAAGCATCATGGGAAATGATTTATTTGTTGACAGGACTTCCACTCCCAAGTCCAGATAAGAGAAAGAGTCAAAGGAGCAAGATATTTCTTCGGAGTCAGATATCTGTGATACTTTTCCTCCTATACCCTGAGTACAAAAACTATTCTGTCTCCACCTCAATATTTGCATTAGTCAAGTAACAATCAACAGTCATAGGAGAAGTCCTTCATCTTGTACTTAAAATGCATCAATTTATCCAATTAACAGACTCACTAGAATTTGCATTCCTCTGCTTTTATTGATCTTAAAATTACTAATGAGGGACCTTGCATAGATAAAGGAAAAATCACAAGATATGAAGATTGCCACAAAAGGATACACCCCATTTAGAGCTTCGGTTGAGAACTGAGTTAAACCAAAAAACTTCAAATTCAGGCCACATGAGTTTCCTCCACATGAATGAATCCAAAAATGTTGTAATACCTGTCGAAAGTACAATAGAATATGAAAAACAGATCTGGATTGCATGATCGTGGATTGCAAATTGACAGTTAGAAGAAAGCAAGTCCCAAGAAATTTTAGCTCACCTATGCACAGAAGGGCCATTGGAATGCACCATTTACAAGCTTTAAGTAATGAAATTGATCTGGTCTGTGTTTAACAAGAAAGAACACTTGTAATAACACAAAATCAAGATCTAAGACGAGATAAATTCATTCGAATGAATATTCGACATTGGTCCAACAAAACATCCTGAAAGAAGTAGAATTTCTTCTTTGGCAAGACATGCCATGCAGAGAGAAAAGTCATTACTTTCATCAGCACTGATTACCACACAAGAATGACATGACTAGACAACTCATGGACTAAAGAGGACCCAAGGAGGATGTCTTTCCGTAACAGTATCAGGGAATTTCAATTTGAAAACTCTAAGCAATAAATCTTGCAATTCAACTGAACAAGCCAACTCTAGGACCATCCTATCTCCCATAAATCTAGAACTTTTAAACTGATCACTCAGACAGAATCCAAAATAAGATCATGTACAAAATACATTTCCATCTTTGGCGAGACAAACTAAACACAGAGAAATGGCATCACTTTCGCCTACACTGGGCAACACACAAAAATGATCTGATTCAGACAAATTGTAAGTGAAAAATAGGAATCAGCCGCCTATAATGACATAAACCAGACTTCGAGGATGGAGGAGACGTACTGGAAAGATAGGAAAGACAGGGAAAGGCTAAAAAGATTACCACAAAATCAGTACTCACCAAAAGAAGTTCGAGGCCTATAGGACACAAAAGTAGCAGAATATCGCATCGAAAGACCAGGGTTGCAAAAACCTGATAATTAGGCAAAGAGTCATAAGAATATCACAAAATAAATTAGAGATAGAACCTTAAGCCATCCCAAGTAGTGAATGAGCAAGGACGAAGTTGAATGAAAGAAAAACACCATATTTAAATACTCAGAATGCAGGCACATGCCTATGGCAATGTGCAGGTGGCAGAAGGCATCAATGACACCGCATCATGTGCATTTGGGCATTGGATGCAAGTCTGTCTTTATTGGTGTTCGATTTACTTTGTTTGGGCAGGAGGCTCAACCGGGTTTTACAAGTTCACAAGAACATTCATGTGTGCATGTGTGCGCGCACAACGTGCAAGGTGTGATACCAAAGAATAATAATCTGGATAAAAGAAGCCTCAGCTAAGGTCTCTCTATTTAAAAATTATAGTTCTATCTGAGGATGCTATTTATTTACTTTCACTTCCTTCAGAATTTTAAGAAAACGCTCACATACCCCAGAATGACACCTATTCAACCAGACAAAGCAGAAGCTACAAGCTAGAGATGCAACAAATTCAAGAACATGACTAAGGAAAAAAAATTGAAATAGTGTGAGTGACTATAACGGCAATGATCAATTACTTGAGAGAAGATGAAAGCGCACCAGACAGTTCAACGTTGCATAAAAGCTGCCTCTAATCCAATAAGCATACGCAATATTAACTGCAAGATAATAAACAAACAATAGTCAAAGACTGGCAATGACTCACACATAAAGATAAATAAGCAACAAGTTGCCAGTTATGTTGACTTCCATGATCTCCCATGATTAAAAGATGCTGATCAACAACTACCAGAAGGAGCATCACAGTCACAGCAAATGTGATCGAGAACAGAGGTGGTACAGAGCAAAAGATGTGACCAATCTGTAGCCACTTGCAAATATCGTTAAAGATCAGATAATCTCGTCATGATCAGATCATGTGGTTATTCACAAGGGCATAAAACCTAGTGGAGGTTCCTTTTCAGGCTCCTTTGATTTATTATGGACATTAATGTGTGCATTTTCCTCTACTTGGAAAGAACCAGAAATCATAACGGAATTTCTTTTTGCCAGTCGTATAGACAGACAGCATTATCGATTTCTTTTCAGTTCATTTAAGAAAAGAAAAATGGTTTCTAGAATACTGACTAAATTAGAGACTGCAAAATATTTAATATACTCATAGAGCTCCTCTTAGAAAGAGACTGGTGAAAAAGCTGTCAAAGGTGTACCTCCTGTGCCTTTTCTTTTTTTTTTGGTTTTGGATACCTTAATTCAATGGTTTCAGCAAATCCACATTTTTACAGAGAGTGACTACAACTTTATCCATTGAATCACTCCCTCGTGAAAATGATCCTCCACCAGGTGCGGCCAAAATTATGCTGTCTATTAGAGTTCCAAATCAAGACAAGATTTCAAAAATAACTGTTCCAGGCCAATCAAACCAATATAGAAAGTCACCAGTAAGTATTAGATATCCCTACCCAGCCAAAAATATGCCAGTGAACAATTTAATGGGCAGCCAGATGGTGCACTTGTGAACTACCAATCAGATATAATCATCTTAATAAAGTCATGTTGCTTCACAATTGGATGATCAATGAATCTGCAGAGATGGAATGTGGATGAAGATATGCAATCCCAAACTAGCAACAAATAAGATGGTCATGATATGAGTCGATTTACCTAGACCAAGTGCTAGGATGTTAGGGAGAGGACGGGTGCAATAGAACAGCAAGTGAAACTGAACTGCACTTAAGATTACAAAGAGAGCTTCTACTTGATGTCCAAATTTATGTCTAACCTGCCCAAATGGGGGAAAAAAGACTACAGTTTAGCAAGTTCGTAGGACCAATATCATCATAATAAACAAAGAACTTTACTATCTAGGCAAATACTTGCTTCCCATATAACCAACTGGACAAAACTAAACTTAGGTACATGTCTCAAGAGGCATAATTTTGAAGTTCAACCATCATGATTAAAAGAAAACCTTCAAAGATCAGAATGGTGGTATTAATGTTCAGTGATTTGCAGAAAGACAGATTACAGTCTGCAATAAGATATGTCTCCATAATACTAAGATACCCCACATCCAACAAAAGCAGTTGCCTCAACTTCCAGTCGAAGCATGTAAAAGAGAAGAGTCGTCATAATCTTTAACATACAAGAGTGAGTTGCCGCAACAATAAGGTTATTATATTGACCTGCCGATCACAGTTTACACTTTCTAAACTGCAAAAGAAAGAGTGTGTACATGTGATCCGCCCTAGACATTATAAAGCAGAGACTCATCAACTGAGCCACATAGGGATCAAATGATCATAGTAGCAGAGTTGATATTCAAAAAAGTGAAAAGTCAGATACTAGATCATCCCATAAAGGCCAGCCAAACACTGTTTATGTGAGAAATAGCCAAATTCAGTCCTCTTCCTTCATCTTTGGAAATCTCAAACAAAGTATAATGGGAACATTAGAAATAAATCAGGTCCAGTCCAAAGACATATTCATTTATCACTCGCTCAATTCAAATTATGTAACAACAGCTACTTCAATTGATATGTCCATCAAACCACCATATGATGTTGTAGCAGAATGTATTCTCTATATATTTTTCAGTCAAACATAAGTCGGAGAAGCAATTAAACAAATCAAGCTAACAGGAAAAATGGAATTAACAAGGAATATGAAGTAGAAAAAAGGTAAAGTATCAAAAGCATACCTGAATTCTGCAAAACCTTAGTGTCAACAGTATGATGCCACCTAACACCAATCGAACTGATGATAGTAACAAAAACCTCAGCATGAGCATAACAATATAAATATTGTAGCACAAGGGCTTAACAAAAATCAATCTCTACTTACGATATCCATTACACATGCAGCAGTAATCCATTAATTCATAATGATCAAAAGTGAGGAATGAGCCAAATTTATATTTATTAGAGATATAGGACCAAATTACATATAAAGGAATCAAAGAATTGCAAATATAGACCTTGTCTTTGCTACAATAAAGGGAGAAGTTTCTATCTTAATTTAAAGGACATAGGCAACTGATATTCAACAAGCAACTCAGGATCATATTCATCGATGTCCATCTATGCACACGCGTACACACAAACATATATATCTATAAATAGGTTATACACAGCCCAATTAACACTCATACAAATATTAAAGAGCTTGATGTAAGAATTTTCAACCCAAATATTATGCTGTTGGGTGGAGGAATACTAGATAACTAGAAGCCACTGCACAACTATAAACAAATGATGCAAAATATTTAACACTCGCTTCCACGTGCAGGTAGGTGACATTGATGAAACGAAATAAGATAGACTAGAACCACATATGGACTATTGAAGTATTCAATAGGGCATTAAGGAACAAAATGTGGCTCTAATACCAAGTTGGCCATTGAAATACGATAGTTAAGCTATCAGGAAGAGGGATACATGAATATAAGGCCATTTAAGCCCCATATAAAAGTTATGGGATGTATAGTTCATTCATGTTGGAACTCCAGTACTGAATATAGAAAAATTTTGTCCTTACCTCATCAATGACGCAACTCCACTTTTAAGTACCCAAAACTGAGGGTCAAAAGGAAGTCTAACTCTATTCATATGTTTTTACACAATTTCCTCTTATTTATGCTGTTCAAAAAAGTTTTCAGAACCATGCGTCTAATAAACAAATTGACTCTATAAAGACATGTAGTGAATTAGAACTAGATCACCAACAAAAGGAAAAGAAGAAGAAGAAGAAGTAGTGTAGACAAAAAGCAATGTTTCCCACAACCGCAGCAAAGAAATTTTTAGATTATTAGACCAGTAATTTCATAAAATTCCCAAACCACTAACCTGCATAAAGACTATAAATCTTTGGCAAGTGCAGCAAGCTCATTATCAATACAACTGGTGTTGTCAAAGTTGATACCAGAATGCACCTAAAAGGAGAAAGGATAAATAGTTAAAAGATTTATGTAACATAAGGATCTGACTTAACCAATGTATAGCATTTTACCATTTTCGAGTGGAAAGGTTCACACTAAAAGTACGAGTACACTGTATAGAGAAGTCGACTATATTACTAAGAAAATTACCAGAAAGCAATGAACTTCAAGAGATCAAACGTGCAAAAGTAAGGACAATAAGCTTTTTTAGTTCAGACTAGTATCATAAACGACATCAAAGACTCAATTTTTAGCAATGTTTGAAGAAAATGTGTACGCTGGACTGAGTTCACTTTTATGTAACATGGGAACCGACGAGGTAGATGAAATGACAGACAAGTACAGAGAACTCCAGTCAAAAGAACGAGAGAGACATTTTCCAATGCTTTCCCACTTTCATGGTCAGAAGAATATACAACTGAAGAACTTATCCGAAGCAAAGAAGACATCTACAGACTAGGGAAAAGAATATGCCATGTGGACTTTTAGGTGGCTTACCGAGGAAAGTGCGGGGAACAACTCCAGGGTACTCCAGGTGATCATACTAGCACAGTCATCAAAACCAAACAGATTTCACCTTAGTATCTCTCAGAAGGGAATGTAGCCGGGCAAAAGAGTTTGTCGCAGGAAACTTTTTGTGAAGACACAAGGAAGTAAACACAAGAACTTATATAGCCCAGCACATCAACTCTTAAATACTGGCAAGAATTAGTTGGCTGTGGAACTAGGGGTATATGTGTAACTTTCTCCACATGGGTGAGTGATGTGAACGAAGCCCACAAAGGGAAGAGTTCACACGCTCCTGAATTAACTAAATAAGGAACATGATTTCCTGTTTACCTTGTCCAGGTGATGCCAATGGTAAAGAATGTCATGCATCGCCTGCAAAACATGTACCAATGCAAACACGCAGGAAAGTCAGCCAAAAGCCAGGATTATGACAATCCAACCAGTACATCACCATTTCGGCTCTCCGACAACAGAAGCATCTCAAGCACTTGACAAAGAAAATCAACCGCCACCAAAACTCTTATCAGCTAGGAAAACAGAAACCCGATTCCATAAATTCTCCGATAAACCAGAAATAACTCTATGACAGAAAATTTGAAAACTTTCGCGTTCTTTGCCCCTTTTAATCATGCACAGAAGAACTGAACAGACCAAAATCAATCGCAACTGAGGAAAATTGAAGTCACCTGAACATTAAAGCTTTCTTCAACCTTAGTATAAGGCACCATGAACACGTAAAACGCAGCAATCGATCCGAGTAGCAAGTCATACCCTGAATTAAAACAAAATTCAAAAAGGGACACCACATAAGCTCGCAAGTACGAGACTTGAGGAACAAGTACGCAGACACAGGAGCTGCCCATTATACCGAAACTGCCCAGAACTTTTGAAGGTTGAGAAGCCATGGTTGTCGTGAAAGGCAGAGGGAAGAAAATGCTTTGCTCGTCGCGGCGGCAGTGACGCGACGAGACGGGAGGCGTTGGCCTGCGACTCCGAAACCCGATTGACGGGTCCGAAACCGAGAGATTGCGGGTTCGTTGAGCGTCGGACCGGCCTCGAAGAAGAAATGCAGAAAATTTATCAAATTACTTTTGTTTTTTTTTTTCGTTTTAACATGCTGAAAAGAGAAAATAGCCGTAATATTATTATACGTTCTTAATGTGCAATAAAAATTATCCTTAGTTTCTTAAATCTAGAATGCCTGCTTTTAAGCAAGATCGATCATAACAAAGGGACTAAAACGAGTGCGCTACATGAGTCGAATGTTGCGTTAATGAATGTAATGTGTAATTTGAGAAATTGGCGATATATTATGTAAATAAAAAAACTTAAATTCACAAACCGTAAATCTAGAATTGAATCGAATCGGCTTGTGAGATTCAATTGAAAAAAAAATAGTATCTAAAATAGTATTCTATATCGATAATCATTTTTTACTTGATAAAAAATATTATAAGATACTGGATTTTGAGTAAGAATCATTGTTTTAGGAAAATAAATTTTAAGTTTGTATATGTGTGATAATCCCACACAATGTGTCGTCATTTGCCTTTGCCTTTATAAAGTCCAAATTTTATATTTAACTATTTGATAATTATCAAAATATAGCGCATTTCATAAGATATGAAAAAATTACATCATTTTAATTAATAAAAGTACGAAAAATTTAAATCAATTGAATCGATCGTATCGTGGATTTTTTAGTGAATTAATAAGTTTACTTACAATTCAGATGATTAGCAGCTTATCGAAGATATATGCATTAGACCAATTTGAATCGCATGATACGAATTTAGAATTCTAATAAATATGGAAATAGTATTAATTTTAGGGAAAATTGTAGTAAACCTTATTTTAAATAAGGACATGGACAGTTTCAAATAAGAGTCTCCCTCTTCAGCTGGGCAAATATTTTGGCTAGTTAATAGCATTTTTGTCCAAAAATAATTTAATTTTTAATTTTTAATTTTTTTTATGATTTCTTTTCTTTTTAACCTCACCCAAATCTAGTAAAAGCAAGCCCTTTGAGGAGGGAGACGTCGCAAAAGGTGAGGGTGGCTCTCGCTAGATCGAGCGAGGGTGACCCTCTCCCAACCCTCTTCGAGGTCCACCCGTGGCTAGCCATTGCCTAAGATCAGCCCTCGACAAAAAGGAAGAAAGAACACAAAAAAAAGAAGAAAAAAAATTTGGAAAGCAAAGGACAAAAATGCCAGGCTCTTACTTAACACTGTCATTGGCAGTTCAGGTTTTTATTTGCAATAAAATCTAATTTCAAACCCCTATTTGAGACATGATGATATTTCAAGTCTTTAGTTGAAATAATGTCCATAATATCTACTACATGCTCTTATTTGAAAAAATAAAGAGTATTTGAAGCCCTTATTTGAGAAATTTCTCTTATTTTGTGCGGTTTTAAATTGTAGCCTTTGCAAACTGTGGAAGCTTCGCACCTCATTTGTGGATTTGAACATGTCTATAAATAGACACAGATACCTGCTAGCTTGCTCTGCTCCAGCGTTAGAAAGGAAATAAAATCAAAAAGAAAAATAATTTTATTTGCTCCGCCGCCGGCTGCCACGTCGAGCGGGAGGGAACGCCGCGACCACGGTAGGAGGAGCCGTATTCGAGTCGTCACCGTCGCACGAGCACCGCGCGCTCCTCTCTCCCTCCGTCGCGTGCGCACCTCCAATGGCCGGGCACGAAGAGGAGGTGGCGATGGAAGTGGAGGCCGTGCAGTCCGTCTACAGCGGCGATTGCGTTGTCGTCGATCGGTATCCTCCCCGGCTCCACGTCCGCATCGTGCCCCGCACAGCCGACGTCTCTTCTCAGCAGGTCCCTCCCTCTCTCTCTCCTCTTCAGTGCTCTCTTCTCTGCTATTTCGATTCGCTGGCCGAAAACGCGCGTTTCCGAGCGAGGCGGGTCTCATTTGTGTTGCCTTTGTTTTCTGCGCAGTTTGTGGAAGCAGTCATCCGAATAAGTGCAGGCCCCCAGGTAATCAACTTTGGCGAATTTTGGTGGAAATCGAGGGACTATTGCTGGATTGCGTAGTTTCCTTCAATTAGGTTAGAAGTGATGTAGGATACTTTAACTGTCGGATTGTTTACTGTTGAATGAATTGAGTTACTACTGGGCAGTGCTGGAATTGTTTTCTATTTAGATAATTTTCAAGCTTGGAATCAACATAGTGGTAGATTGTTTTTGTTGTCATCAGTTTTTACCTTGTTATTTCTCGGTGGCCATTTCTCTTTGCCTTCTCTTTTTTGTTAATCCTCAAGATCAGTGATACTCTTCCAAGGACAGTGTGACTGAAGTGAAGAAGGGGAATAGCTAAAACTGTTCTAGGAGATAGAGTATGTTGAGAATTGTGAGTTGCTGTGTGAAGATTCGAAGTTTGCTGCTTATCATCCAAGACTTTGAACCTTGCCTTATCTATAAATGGTTGGCATTTGAAACGAGATGCATCTGTCTATCGCTCTTTCAGTGTGTGAGACTTGGTGGATGTTGTCATTGTTGTGGCAGCTGATTTTGTCTGTTATCTACTAGATCAATCTGTACTCTTTTACGCTTTCACTCAGTGAATTTGCAAAAGCTATACTTTTAGCTAGTCGTTGTACTTTGTCTTTTGTATGACTTCAATTTTTCTGTCTTATGTAGTACCCGGATGTCCCGCCTTGTGTTGAACTTATAGAATCAAAGGGTCTTGATCATAGAAGGCAGAAATATCTTTTGGATTGCATATTGGACAAAGCTCGTCAACTTTCGTCATGTTCAATGCTAGTAGCACTTTGTGAGGTAAACCTAGTAGATTATGTCATGCAAGTTCTTTGATGGTAGCTAGTGCTGGATGTATGTAAATATCTTTGTAGTGGCTCCACTGACAGTGCAAGCGCATTCGAGAACATGTTTAACTCCATTTAAGTTTGTAGGGCACCTTAATCAATCATGTACATGGATCTTTCCTCTCCCTCTGTCCTTTCTTTCTGGCTAGAACAGACTTGATTTGCTCTCTACAGGATGAACTGTCTTCTTCGCTGGCAATCCTTTTTTTTTCCCCCTTTCATGTGATTTTTTTATTTTTGGTGTGATGTCTGTTGACCTCTCATAGAAAAGTGTGCTCAAATTGTTTAGTATCTCAAATCTCCTCAGTGGAAGATTAGTTGTTAACTGTTGGATTTTTGGCTGTATCATCTGGTATACGCAACTACTCTGTTCAAATCTCTTTTCTCGACAATGTTAAGAAGCCGAGTGCTGAATGAGTTGCTGAAGTAGCTGCTACCTTGCATACAGGTAGGTGGCTGCTCAAGCTTGAGAGTGGCATTTGCCTATGGCTAGCACCGAGAACTCAGTTAAAGAAATATGAAAGAGTTACTTGTATGACATTAATGGATAACATTTGAATGATGAAATGTTTCCTGCAAAATGACTTGTTTTGGGTATGGTAGTAAAAGGAGTAGCTACAGAAAGTGCTGGACAAGCTAGTAGGAGGGTGTAGGCTTTGTCAGGTTCATGTTTTAGTCCCTTACATTGAGATATTAAAAATCTTATCCCCCAAGTTTTGTGAGCAAGACTGCTGAAGACAATCATTTGTCAGCCTTATTTCTTCGGCCTTAATGATACTAACGCAAGGTCAAGTGGCATACACTTTGTGTTCTTGTCATTATATTAATTCACTATTGCAGCAATGCCGTTATTTCTAAAAAGGAACCATTTGATTTGATAACTTCGGCTTAATGTCAATTCTTAATCTTGGTGAAACAATTTGAAAGGATTGTCCTTTTCGCATCCTTAAACAAGGAGCAAGTTTGAGTTGCTTCTGACATTTGTGGTTCACGGGTCTTAATCTAGTTGATTTGGTTAGTAGTGGTGTCTGAATTTAAGTTTTTAACCATTTATTTGTAAGTGCTTAGCTAAAAGAGAAATCAATGTTTTCTTTCTGACTTCTTTTCGAAATTTATACTATATGTGGGAGAGGTGTCCATAAAATTGTTCGTATACACAGATCAGAGCTAGTCTATTAACCAGTGAGGCGTCCCCAGTGTGGTCTAGGGTAACACAATCTACAAAGAAGGTGATATTTAAGTTTATATGTTATCCTGCTGAGATGGAAGAGGCACTTTCCAAATTCATCTGCTTTGCAAGTTTGAGTTTCTATACTTTCCAACCTAGATACATGATTTAGCTCAGTTTGTACGAAAGGTTCATATAGCCTATCTAGTTAGTTGGATATGGCTTGGTAGTAATGGTTCTTGTTGTTGAATCCTCTTGCTGTGTGATTTTTTTGTAGGAAGCAGTGGAACTCCTCTCTAAGATGAACCACCCAGAGGGTGACTGTCCAATGTGCTTGTTTCCTCTGGTTCCTGAAGATACAGAACGCAGAGATTTGGCTTTTATGAAGCTGATGTCTTGTTTCCATTGCTTTCACAGGTCAGAATGCATTCTTGCTTGCGCTTTTAGTTGTGTCTCTCATGTATATGTTTTTACCCCTCCTTGATCTTTGATTTTCCTCACCTGGAACCATGGCAGTGAGTGCATTATTAGGTGGTGAACTGGCTTCAAAACGAGAAACAAACAAATGTTGGTGAGATTGAAAATGAAAAAGGTATGAAGGTTTTCGAAAGAACTGTCCCTCTTTCGACTTAAAGGTGGATTTCCTTTTCTATTCTAGCTTCTCTCCCTTTTTTAATCTTTTAAATGGAATTTTTCTTAGGGTTGGAGGTTGTCCATGTGTCATTCTGGGACATCTAAAATAGGTCCACCAGTTTGAGGAGATTCTGATTTGTGGTTTCATTTCATTCTTTAGTTAGTATCTTATAAGAACACTTGCTTTGGCTGACACATACATGTGCTACTAGGAAATTCTGAGCTTGTCATGCAAAGACATTGTCTCATCTGCTGGCTTTGCATTCAAAATGCTTGCGAAGTTTAAGGTCGTGTAATTTTATTACACGTTTGGTTGTAATATTTGTCTTCTTTGGGATGATCATCTGCTTGCTCATTGTTCCATATGTTGATCCTTGATTTGTGCCCTATTAACTGTGTTTGGCTACATGTTGCGTGATCTCTGAGGGCCACTTAATGTATGGTCTGTGAAATGTATCGCTAGAGAACTTTGCCAAAATAGGAATTGTCTTGGGAAGGAGAAGACTCCTTTGAAAATTATTCAAAGATGCAGCAACATGATATCACATTGCTATTGAATGGTTAGTAATAATTTTGTCATTCATGTCATTGACAAGGTACTTGCTCTCCTTACATCCATTTCTATATCAAGTTGACTAATATTATCAAATAAAATGTCGGTGATATGGGCAGGGATACTCCTTAGTTTGAATTGTAATCCATCAAAGTAGGTCTTATCTTTGATCTATAACATGCTAATTGCCTTTTCTCGCTTACAATGTTTATTGAAATAAAAGAGCACTTTGTAGTAGCAACATCTAGTGAATTGTCAGTGTATGGATAGAAACCACTTGATGCGTGTTTGTAGGCCGTTAGGATTGACGCTAGCACTATTACTTGACGTATCATGATCGGTAGAGGAGGTCTCTGATGTCCTGTAATTGTACTTAATTTGTTATTTGCTCTCCTAATGTTTAAATATTTTCAAGTAGTACTAGGCCTAACATGATACAGACTGAAGCGTGTCCGGTGGGAAGTTTTAACCAAGGATTTACACTATTAAGTTAAAGCCTTTCATCTAACGGTTAATCTTTTGAACAGTTTGACTTATTATTCAAGACAAAATCTCATTGTAATCAATGCCTTTCATCTCTTGCGTTCAACTCTTATTGAGATAGGTTGAAGACCTTTTGGGGGAGAAACATGTAGTAGAGAAGTCTGTCATATGGGTCATGGCATATTTACCTTATGCGACTTGTGTATGTAGGCCTGATGGCTCATGTGCAGCCTAGGAAATTACTAGAAACAATGACTACGGAATGATAGGATAGTTGTGCCACATGTATAACCTGTAATCAGCAAATCATAATTTTTTTTGGGGGAAAGCATGAACTTGCTCTAATTTGTTGGCTAAAGCATGAAGTGGCAAATATTTGAAAATGGCGGATATTTGTTTGCTGCATATTATTGATATGATGAGGGGATATACATGTCGCTCGGGGTTTGCCGGAAAGGTTTTTCCAGGGAAGAGCTTTGGACATGTAACTTAAGGTATATATCAGCGTCATTTCCTCTAAATCGTATGCCACTTCACTATTAGTCTAGAGGATTATTTAAAGCATACCTATTGTAATTGCTTGCATCGTCTTCATTATTTGGTTTACAGCCTTCTTTCGATAGGTATATGAATAACAACTGGTTGTGTGGTGCGGAAGGTGCATGTAGTAGAAACATCTTTGTCTCTTGATGGGTCCGTTGCTGAAAGGTTTGGGGAGAAATGTGGTCGATATTTACCTTATGCGACTGGAATACATGCCTGATGGCTCATTTGCAAGAAAAATCCTAGGGAAGAATACTAAAACAATGACTACGGAAAATACTAGTATGTGGGGACCAACCCTGTATAAACCTGTTATCCACAAATCAATAATGGCCTTTGGTGGGGAAAAAGCAGACTATTCAGGACTTAAGGGCATAATTTGGGTGGCTACAGCATGAAGTGGCAATTTTAAAAATGGTCCAAGATAATTTTGTTTTGCTGCATATTATTCATATGATTAGGGATATACATTCTCACTAGCCAAGGGGGGAGGAGGGGCGCTTGGCTCTGGGAGATACTGGGGAGCGGCTGCGGAGTGGGTGAATGCGTGGGACGAGCAGGAGCGGCTGAGCGCGCTGTAGGAGAGGGAGGGGGAGCGCGCGGGGGAGAGCGGTAGAGCCGGAGGCGCGCGAGCGCAGAGGGCGCGCAGAAGGGGAGGGAGGGGAAGCGGGGAGCGGCCAGCGGGGGCGAGCGACCGCGACGGAGAAGGCAAGAGCGAGGCGCGAACAGAGAAGAGACGCGGAGAGGAGAAGAGGGCGGAGGAGGATAAGCGAAAAAAGGGCGAGAGAGCGGGACGAGCGCGCGGGACAGG
>JAGVVM010012322.1:0-14924 GCA_019149425.1 Psidium friedrichsthalianum
TAACATCTCGTCCCAAATTGCATTTGCTCTTCAGAGTCCTGCAGAGCTGCTTCTCCAGTGAGAAAAATGCTCTCATTTTTCCGTCATTCGAGGAATGGCCTTGCAGCTGATTCTTCACTAGCTCCTCTATCTTCACTGATGCTGAAGCGCCATTCCTTTCTACTGCTTCTTACATTTCTTGGGGAACTCATAATCATCGGCAGGTTAACTCGTCGCATTCTCTCCTTCACTTATATTTCCCTGCACTATACATATTGAAGAAGGAATAACAGTGAAGGCTCATTCGTTTCGCTGAGTCTAATCCTAGTACTTCTAACTGAGAGCGGTTTTGTTATTCGATATGGGGAATCTGGAAAATGGGACCAAGTATTTTGCAGTAGTAAAGGAATTGCAAGTCGGACTTTGCCAACATATTTGCTTCACTTCTTGACCACGTATGTCCACAAGGCAAGAATCAACAAATCAAGACCTAGAACAAAAACTTGAGATGAGGAGCTCCATCCTGGACGGGTGACAATGATAAGAGCCGTTAGTCTCTCTGGGAACAACTTCTTGTGTCTCTAGCACCAAAGGAAAACCTCCAGGCTCCTTATCGAACTTGCACGCATACACTTAAATGACTTCGTTGTTCACTTGGTGTAGATTATCCTGACTTTCTGCTAGGCAGGAGATCCCGTCCTGACTTCCTTGGAACTCCGGAAAGCCAATGGATAGAGTGAAAGGTAAGACCAAACAATGGAGAACAGCGTTTCGGGTCTAACGGCCGTAGAAAACGAACACGGCATGGCTGGCTGCATGATATTGGCCTTCTTGGGGACGTGATTTGAAATGGTGTCGAAATCTTCCCACATGATTAGTGAAGAACGCTTGGAATTCCAGTAATGTTGTAGGGTTGAGTCCCTATGTTGGCACCCACCGGCTCCACTGCTTGAAAGGAGGTTGCCTATTAGCTGAATGTTTAGGGCCTGGCTGAACAACCGAGAGGGGCCGATGAGAAAAGTCTTGAGAAGGGAATGCTTGTGTGTCAAGATGTTCAGCTACTCTATGATTATACTGGGCACGTCCATGAACATTCTCTACGGGCAAAAAACATGGCATTGAAGTTGGTTATGTCATTTGTACGGCCTTTGGTTCCAGCCGAATTCTAAAATGAAAGAATATACTAAGTAATGCTGCCAATGTTACACATTTAGGAAGCATGAGAGGAGGAGGGAAAAAAACAAGACATGAACTTTCGCGATAGAACGTCAAACTATCCTGGTTTGGGTATCTCAAATTTCGTGGTTGGTTTTTCGCAAATCAGTTAGACACAAATAACTAATCCACATATCCGACGTGGCGCCGCCTAACCCTTCTAGCCAGAGGAGGTTCTGGAGTAAGCTGTTGAAGTCCCTTCTCCACCGTTTTCATACGATATTCTTTTAGAGGGTCCACACATACGTTTGTGGTCATCTCTCTCTCTCCGTCATCATCTCTCTCTTCTCTCTCTGCGAACGTGCACCTAGGCGATCATATGATCGGCTGGTCATCTAATATTTGTATTGGGTACTCAGACTAAGCTTCAAATCAAGCCTCAAGCTCATGCTTATCAAGTACCTTGTTTTGAGTCAAACATGGTCACGGGTTTTTAATGAATCGCAACCATGATATAAACAATTTAACGTGCTTACTCAATACACCCCATACAACGTCCTATACAAAGTTCGAGGGGAGCGAGCCCTTTTTAAGATGACAGCTGATGTCTTCTAGTTTAGAAGCCGAACGAATTTCTCTAAAATTAAATGTGTGGTTAGATTTGACATATAGTCAAGAGGAAACTGCGCACTGCCCTAACGCAATTGTGACCACAAGGGTGACTTTTTTAACTGGGACGGCAGTCAAACAACAGAGATGAAGACAGAATAATCCATTGCGATTTTTTTTTCTCGATTTCATTTTTTACCGTCCCAATCATTATGTTATTCAAGTAATTACACAGCCGCACCCCCCCAGCGTGAGCCACCCAGCAAGAGCAAGCTATTATAGCCGGGGACCGGAGCTGTAGGGAGCTAAGGAGCAAGGGACTTCGCCCTCCATCACTTCTTAGGAAACAAAGAGCTCATGACTATGCATATGCACATATGATCCGGGAGCGGGGTGTTCTCAGCCAAATCAAATTAGGTTTCCTTCTCGGGGTATTGATCGGTTTTGATTTGGGCTACTAAAATGCAGAGTACTTCCAAGTGCAAAATGTAAAGAGAACACAACTTTGCCTAATCTAAAGAAATACTCAAAATATGAAAAATGGATATGCATTCTAAAGCTTGCGAGAAGTAGGAAATGCAGATGATAGCCACCTCACTTATTCTGCTTGTCAAGTTGTCAGAGCGGATATTTATAAGATGACTTCTTCTAAATCCATATGTCTCTTTCCACTCTTCTGCAAGCAGAACCAATTTGTCCTACAAGTAAAATGTGAAAGCAACCAAGTGATCTCTAAAGCGACACGAGGCTCTCTACCACAGTGACCAAATCGCATGGTGTCGATACCGGAAGATTTGCGAATTGGCCGGTGATTGGATTCCAAGAAACTCGTTCTGCATAATCTATTTGCATCACAAGCTCGCCATTCCTAGTGAAGCCATCAATTTGTGATACTTCTCCCCAAGCCTCAAAAGAATACAGCTTGGTCCAAGACTCAGGCACGCCGTATTCCCTCATAACCCAAACCCGAATAGAACAAACGAAATGTGGTTCAGGATCCACAACTGTGCCGCTGACACTAATGATCACAGCCAGCAAGTCATTTAGTACTGCCACAGACATTATTAAATAATCGACAGCGTCTTGGTGAGGCATCTCTTCCGGCAGAGCCATTTCATCAAACACCTCACCTGCAACATCAAACAAGACTATCGAGGATCCGTATCCAGCCTCATTCCCCAGATCATCAAACTTGTAAGCAAACCAGTGCAGATTCCCATTCAAGAAGACCGCTTGGTCGCCGCGGCGGAGAGTAGGAACCTCACGCTCCAAACTTCTCCAGGAATCTGTACTAAGTGAATAAATCTCGATTTGAGGCGTTATCTCTTTTCTTCTTTTTTTTGGTCGAAATCCACCATTATCTTTTAGAACATAGAAAATCCTCACAATCTTATAATCATTCAACCTAGCGTCGAAGCCAAACCCCGCGGAAACGGGAAGAGATTGATGCTCCAGACCGGATCGCGGAACAGCCTTGTGCTTTCTGGTGAATAAATTCCACAAATACGTTGTCTTAATCTCACCATAGCCGTGCCTGAAAATTTCTGTGATGCAGATCAAACCATTACACGAACCATCAACAATGTAACAGTCGGGAGGGGTAACAAACGGGATTTCGATTTGTGATTTGGAAGGCAGGGTAAGAGACTCGTTGGAAAACAGAGAGCACAACCTCTGGACAGGATGCCACAAATTCATACACAGGAGATACCAATTGGAGGCGTCGAGAGCGGAGTGGTTCAAGTGGAGAGCCACGAAACGAGGGTCGTCGATGGCGGAACGCCACGATCGGGAAACGCACCTGCATCGGAGGAGAGATTCCACCGGCAAACGCTTCAGGATCTCGATGACGACGTCCCGAGGGAGCTTCGGTTCGTCGGAGGAACTCATAGTTAGGGTTTGAGAAAGAAAGTTGGGAGAAGCAATTGCTGCAGCACCCTACTGGCCGTCGCAATTCCCTTTTAAACTCTCTGTTTGCCACGTGACAATCACGTCACATCACATAATGTGTTACTGCAACTCATAGGTGACATAAGAGATCTCGGCCGTTCAATTCAAAAATAGACGGCCAAGATTGATTAATTCAAAATTTTAAAATTTCCACCGAAAATTTTTCCCTCTTTTAAAAAGTTGATGTGGATCAATTTGGGCCGTCTATTTTGAATTGGACGGTCCAGATTGGATAATGTCACTCCTAACATTATGTTAGGGGATCCAAACACATATTTAATGGCCTGCTGCACGAGGTCGCAAGTTGTTTATGATCGTAACCTCGCTTGCTATTCATAATTCCACATTTACCCCTTTTAAACATAAAAAACCCTTAGATCCGTTGCCTCTCACCTCCCTCGCCTCTCTTCACTTGCGTGCTCGTCTGACGAACTGTAGTGATTCGAGTCGAGTTCATCGTGAAATGCTCCACAACTGATTATTAGGAAGTTGAATATGAATTGTTGGGCCAATGATTCGAGTCGAGGACGAGCTTGTTCCTAAATTTGCTCGACTTTCTATTAGATAATTCCGTTGAATGTTCACTAGAAAAGCGCAAAAACCACATGAAAAAGATTTTTCGAGTTGATAAGGGCATGTCCTTTGGAATCGAGATTTGCTTGTTCATATGTGCGAGACAATGGAAAATGCAATCGTATGAGCTTTTCTCTTCGTGAAAAAGTTTTCTAATGCAATCTTCTCTACAGCTGAGATTTTCCATCGAGAAGAATGAATCACTTGAATTCGACGGACGAATAAAACCGACCATAGAGGGGGCTTTACCAAGGGGGAAGCCTACCCATGTATCAAAAGAGTCGATAGTTGTAGACTTTCTTGTCTGTCTTATAGGTCAAGTTTCCTTCTAGCACCCAAATGCATAATTCACATCTTTCATACATACAAGGTTCCTTTTCCTTCCTTTATTTCCTCGATTCCTGCATAGTTGTCTAGCTTATTCCTGCTGCTGCGAAGCAAATGAGCCTGAGCAAACTCGATAGGTCACCATGTCCACGATGACCTCGAATTTGAACTTGCTATATGGATGGTTAGTGAAAAAGAAAAGTGAAGGGCAATAATGAGTGATTTGTAAGGAGCGCGCAGCGGAAATCCAATAACTTTACCCAGGGAGAGGAAGCCCACATGCAAGCCCATCTGTAGTTGGACTCATCTTCACTGAAAAGTTTAAATAGTGAGCCAATTTGCATTTATTAACTGTTACACATTATATTAATTCTCTGACGTGGGATTTCTCCAACACAACTCACATGTACATCTCAATAGTTTGCTTGCCATAGATTTTATGTGGAGCTTTATCTCTTTCATTCTCCAAATGCTTAATTGCAATATTAGGCAAGGCGATCCCCTGTCCGCTTATCTTTTCATCCTTTGCCTTGAAACTTGGAAGGGCCGGCATGAATTCGGTCACGCTTTTGCTTTGCAGTAAATTTGTTCCCGCTTCTGCAAAGTCGACATGGATGTTTGCAGATCCATAGAAGAGACCCTCTATACTTGTAGAGAACTTTCTGGGCAGAAAGTTAACCCCCACAAGCCTAAGCTGCTTCCTTTTTTTAGTTCCCGAGTCACCGAGAACAGTGGGTCTTCGGGGAAAAAACAAAACCGCACGCTTCTGTGTTGTTTTGTCATGAACTAGGTTAGGATGCGTTTGGAAATAGCTTGCTAAGCCCTTGGGACATCTAAAGGCGGCACCTTTTCCAAATGCTGGTATTTCCAAGGCCTTGCCCTCAAGGCTATCTCTCACCTGTTCTGGCTTTCTGTCTTTCTCGGCATGCACGAGACCTGAATTAATAAATTTTTTCTTTTTTCAAATTTCTAATCCTACCTCACTTACTACTCATAATTCCACATTTACCCCTTTCTAGCGCAAAAACCCTTAGATCTGTTGCCTCTCCCTTCCCTCGCCTCTCTTTGCTTGCGTGCTTGTCTAAAGAAATGCAGCTCCTTGCCTCACCAACTCAGCTCAGCTGGTGACATTGCTCGGCTGGATCACCTAGTCGATGGTCGTTGCCTATGCATGGTAGACGGTCGCATCGTCGCTCCGGATCTATTGTTGCGAGGTTCGCCAAGGTTGCGCGACCCTGGCATCATCGCACCTGGGGTCTAGAGACCTCGAAGCCCTCACCTTGGCTTCAAAGTAATCTCTAGAAATCTTCTTCATCATGACTACAACGACCATGGAAGCTCCGAAGCAATGGAATGCCACCTTCACGAAGCACCTGAGGTTGAAGCTGAAGTGCAAGGTCATTATGTCTAACAATTGGGTGACATAATTTAAACAAATTATGCGGGTCACCTTCCAAAATCAGGGAGGCTCAAAGATTAAAAAAAAAAAATTAAGGTCTCGACAAATTGAACTCATTTAGTCTTTAATCTCAATTTGATGTATTTTCAAGTTGAACATGTTCCATCTCTTTTTTGTTTCCTATATTTTTGTCGCATTAAGATATTTACTTAATTTCTTTTGCATTTCAATTAGAATCATTGGTTTGGATCAAACCATATGTAATTCTTTCGTATGAACTTTTCAAGGCTCCTTTTGATGAAAAGATGGTATTCATCGGTTAAATGTCTTAAAAACTTGTCTTTTTTTTTTTTTTTTTTATTGAGGTTGACAACTGATTCCTCAAGTAGTTTGGAGCCGAATGAAATTTCTCTAAATTAAAATGTGTGATTTGAGTTGAAATATAGTCCAGACCGAATCACAAGTAAGCCTAGTATAATGACCACGGAGGTGTCCCTTTTCAATAGGACAACAGTCAAAACAACTAGGTGAAGAAAGAATAGTCCATTGCGATATTTATTTTTCATCTTGATTTCATGTTACTTAGCCTTTATTTACAAGTATGCAGGCATTTATTTAGCTTTGTCGCAACATGTCGAATGCTTTGTTTGTCCAATTTCCTCCTCGTCTCATCCCTTCCTATTAAAATCACCATCGCTCCCTGCTCATAACCACGCTTACCTTCCACAGAAAATGAGGATAAGATCCAAAACCCCGTTGATTTCCGATGGTTGTTGATGCTTCTACCGTCATTTTGCTGTCGGAGTGGAAGTGTATAAGATCATTTCTTCTAAATTCAGATGTCTCTTTCCATTCTTTTGCAAGCAGCATCAATCTGTCCTACAAGTAAATGTGGCAGCAGCCAAATCATCCCTAAAGCGAAACGAGGCTCTCTACCACAGTGACCAAATTGCATGTTGTTGATATTGGGAGATTTGCATATTAGGCCGTGATTGGATTCCAAGAAACTTTTTCTTCATAATCTATTTCCATCACAAAGCTCGCCATTCCTCATGAAGCCATAAAATCTTGATGCTGGTCCCCTAGCCTCAAAAGAATACAGCTTGGTCCAAGAGTCACGAATGCCGTATACTCCCTCGTAACCCAAAACAGAACAAACAGAATGTGGTTCAGGATCCACAACTGCGTTGCCGAAACTAATGAACACGGCCAGCAAGTCATTTAGGCTGCGTATGGCAACGTTTCTGTTCTCGGAACAACTTTTGGAACAGAAACACTTTTTTCTGTTTCTGTTCCCGGCAACGATTTCTGGGAACAGAAACGCGTTTGGCAACTACATAAAATTTCTGTTCTCAGAACAAAAAAGGAACAGAAACGCGTTTGGTAACTACAAAAAAATTATGTTCCTAATTTTTCATTATGGACAAGATCAACTATAAAAAAAAAAATGAAAGAGAAGACGAATTGGAATTGATCAACTATCAAAAGTGTATTTGGATGCAACTTTGACGTAAATACTGTTTGGTAAAAAATACTCTTTGTGAATGATTCAGTTTCTCAAGTAATTTTTATTATTTGATTTTGAATATTTTTAATTATTTTATTATTTAATTGCTTTATTTTTTTTTTAATTTTTACTTATTCCTATTATTTCAATTTTAAATTTTTATTTTAAATAATTTATTTAAAAATATTTTTTTTATTTTTAATTATTTTTATTTTAAATAATTTATTTAAAAATATTTTTTTCATTTTTAATTATTTTTATTAATTATTTATTTTATTTTATTTTTTTTGAAAAAAATTATTTTTTATTTTTTATTTTTATTATTTTGATTTTTAATTATTTATTTTAATTTTAATTTTATTTTTTTTAATTTTTTAATTTTTTATTGTTTTTATTATTTAATTATTTTTATTTTTAATTACTTTCAAGAAAGTGCTCCCAATTATTTCTAAAAATGCTCCAAATGTGGTTCCAAAAAGTGTTTCGAGAACACAGAAGCAAGTTTTTTTTTTTTCTCATTTCTGCTCCAAAAGTGTTTTTGTTTCTCAAAAGTGAACCTGTCTGGCAAAAGCTGAAATAGTTGCTCTGTGGCCTGCTCAGTGATGAAGCTTGGTACTTCAAAACGATCATAAGAGAGACTTGCATAGAGGCATGCCTACTACCGAGCGAAAGAGAAAAATCTGTTTGCTTTTTCCAGGAACTTGTGAGTGATTCCTCAACTTTTGGTGTTTAAGGACACTTGAGCGGGTGGACTGGTCTTGCCACTTAACGTTTGAGAGGAGAGCAGGTCGCAAGTAAAGTGGTCATTTGGCTGATGACTGGGATGTACTATGACCTTCTGTGTAGTTAGGGGGGGAATGCGGTTTCGATGCTGTCGCAGAACGAATG
The DNA here is from genome assembly GCA_019149425.1 of Psidium friedrichsthalianum. NCBI lineage: Eukaryota > Viridiplantae > Streptophyta > Magnoliopsida > Myrtales > Myrtaceae > Psidium > Psidium friedrichsthalianum. The sequence continues at coordinate 8,388 of JAGVVM010012322.1, forward strand.
CTCTAAGCATGCCCCGTTTTTTTCCATTACTGGCTGATTCTTGGAGGAAAATTGATACAACCGCCCAAGATCAACTGAGGCATTAGAACATGGGATGACCAATCGTGGTTGCCTGGGATTAAGTGCTTCTCACTGCATTTAGGCTTGCTTGTTGTCTCAGTTTTATTTTCAGTCGTTTTTGCTTGTGATGGAATGGAACTACATGGTGATATTACTTCTCAATGTCTATCACAAATTTATGAATTGGCAACTTGTGCTGACCTTCTTTTTCTCTTTCTGCCCCTTCTTTTTTCCTTAAAGGGAACGGACATCTGGCTACTGTTTAGGATATAGGGCTTTGCTGGAGCAATCAGTATTCTCAGTGCATTTGTGTTTTTTGTGGCATTTCCCATTTCAAGGCTTACAACCTTTTGTTGATAGAGCATATTACCCCAAATGGCATTTCAGGAACTTACGGAGAAGTCCGTCTCATTCGGAGGCGTTTGGTAACAAGTTTGTCAACTCAAACTACCGGTCATACAGCAAATTTTTAAAATGGATGCTGGATACGCCCCAAATGCCTGAACCAGAACTTCTCGACCAAATCTGGAAAGAGTTCTATCGAAAATTTGGAAAGCAATCATTCTATAATTGACGGGTTCACCAGATCTGTAACCTTGGACGGTTCCTTTGCAGAGGTTCATCCGTCAACATATGATAAGTCGTGCTACGGACACTGACATTTACGTTATTGGAATGTTATGAGACTGTCATTTAACATTTTTTTTTCCTTTCTGACCAATTATTTTGATAAGGACTAGTGTTGGAAATTGTTGGCGTTACCTTATGTACTTTATTGGAACATGGTGGTCTTAAATCGGAGTACATTCATTATGATAGTCATGATTTCTGACTTCACTTGAACCCAAATACAATATGACCTTTTTCCATGTTCTCAGAAATACAGATCAGCTAGCTGTCCTGGATAGAGATAAATCTTGCATTGCTTTGGTACTGGATTTATTATGCTTATTGCCATCTAGATCACTAAATAAATCAAATTGGAGATCCAACTTACCTTCAATAAACTTGAGGGAAAAAAATGTTATCTTCATTTGTATGGGTACCATCAATTCAATGTTTACTAAACTCTGGTCATATTTTGGTTTTCAACCTGTTCTTTTTATGCATCATGTGGCAGGTTTTGGGTTCATTTTATAATGGTTGCCGTCTTCACCTTTTGGACATGCTATGTTTTTCCAATGCGGCTGTGGTTTCTTGCATCAGAACAGCGAAAATTTCAACTGTACTAGATCTTAAAAATCTTCCCCAGGATCCAGATGAGTCCGTCAGTAAACTTGTGGAGCACTTTTTCTTGGTTAATCACCCGGATCAGTATCTGGACCATCAGGTTTTCTTGATGAAACTGAGTGTCTTTCTGCAGTAAATATTGGTTGATACTTCCTATGGGAACGGTCACGGTGTGGCTTCATGTTTCTTGTTCAAGATTCAGACATGACAAACCCATTTGCTCATTGTGCTGCTTACTAAGATCTGCGATAGCTTCTCTCTGTGTGACCATTCCCTTTTGGTATAATTGAATCTTGCTCTGCGCTTTATACACCATTCATTGCTGCAAAAGTTTGTTTTTTTTCGACACCAGAGACTAGGTAATAACATGCCCACTATCCACGCTGGCGTTGTGCCCAAACCAGAAAGCATTCCCTTCTCCCATCCTTTTCGACCTTTTGCTGCCTCACGCTGTCCATTAGGAAATGTACCAGCTGGTGCTGTCGCCACTTCCTGGATAGCATCAGGGCAAGTCATTTGTGCTCTTGTTCTTACTATTGGCCTTCTGTTAACCTCTGAGAAAGTTTGGGCCCGTTCTGCAATTTAAATTACTTCAGTTGTCGATTGTTGGCTATTATTATCATCTTCTAATGTACCAAGTTCATTTCCATCTATGGAATCGTCAGTGCATGGTTTTTTTCGGATATAATACTATGTTTTGAATTCTTGACTTTTGAATTTTCTGCAGGTGCTGTATAACGCAAACAAGCTTGCCCTGTTGCTCAAGAAGAGGAAGAAAATGCAGAACTGGCTAGACTATTAGCAGCTTAAGTGTACTAGAAATAGTTACAAAAAGACCCTTTACAGAGGTACCTAGTGTATCAGAGATTTCTATGGGACTTCATGTCAGCCGAAAGTTTCAATGGTTCTTTTTTCTTGATACGTTGGGTCACACTTGCCCCATTTCATGACCATCCTCCTTTCACCAGACTGGTTTTCTTGGGCTCTGTGGGGATAAGGTTGATGCTCTTGATTACTGTACTTCAGAAATTGATAAACTATCAATAGAAGTAAGCAACTGATACCCACGTTCGTCTCTGTGAAAACTAGACAATTAATAGAGGATGGAACTGACGTAATGAATCATCTTCTGTTCAGATAGTTGCAGAAAGAGAGAGAGAGAGAGTTGTAAGCTATCCAAAGGCTATAATTCGTGCTGCATTAGTTTCCTTCAAAACTAGATGGGGTGCCGCTGTCTGTGCACAGACTCAACAGAGCAGAGATCCCACTCCATGGCTCACTGATTGGGCTCCGGAGCCTCGTGATGTGTTTTGGCAAAACCTTGCCATCCCATTGCTTTCGTGCAATCTCTGCCTGGGATTGTGTTGAAGCTTTTTCTCCTTTTCCTGCCTGCATTACTGACGATCATGTCTAAATTTGAAGGCTTCATGTCTCTATCATCTCTCTTGAAAGGAGATCAGCAAGTGGGTATAGCCTTTTCAATCTCGTGAATGGATTCCGCGGGAGCGTAATTGCTGGTTCTGCCTTCGAGCAAACTGAACTCGTTCATTAAGTCCTACTGTTTCATTAAGTCGGCGGCTATCCACCAGAGATTGGACCAACTACCACCGGTCGTTCCTTGATTAGTCCAGCCAAATAGACCATTCAGTTCAGTGGATCCAGCACTCGGATGAAGGTGAAAAAGCGAATGTTCCATCGGGATAAAGATGCCAGCTCATGGCTGAAGCATTTCTATCAAGATGCGGCCTTAAAAAGCTACAACGCCTGCCACCATTTGTTCCAGCATATATACATTTTTTCCTATTGATCCAGCAATGTTAATTTGGACCAGTTCGATTCTCGATTAGAATCTTTAATTTCGAAACTGAGAGCCACGAGATTGGTTCCCGGTTCCATGACGGAAACGAACCTACCCCGAACCGATCGTCCCGGTGCACACGCATCAACAAGGCTGGAATCCATAAGTCGGCGAAATGCAAAATCAAAGCACTTGAGACGAAAAAAAAAGCCTCGACGTCCGATGTTCTCTTAGGATCCGACCACGGCCCGAGACCTCATGTCGGGTCCCGACCACGTGAAAAACATTGGAGGCAATTGAAAAAAAGGAATAAATAAAAGGAATCCGACGTGGACCGCAAACGCGGCACGTGCGATTCGAAATCTGCAACAAGATAGATAACAACAACCGGGGGGGCGCTCGATAACGAGAAGATTCACCTAATATTTTATTTCCTTTCTCAGCTTCCTCCTCCTACGTTTAAGCTCTCCTGCTCGACCCGCTTCGTCCCAGAATCCCTTTTCGATCGCGATCGCATTCCCATTCGATCTGCATGCGCTTCCGCGATCTGTTGTTGATCCCCCGGCGACGATACAAGCGTTTTTGGCGGGAACCGGGCGTCGTCACCGCCTCCGGTCGCGTCCCTCCGATCGGGTCAGGGTGAGTGCATTGACCGCGCGGGTCCTCCTCTCGCGCAATTGGGCTCGGAGGATCGGTTGGCCCGTCGCCCGCTCTTTTCGTCCTCTTTTGTGATTGGTTTTTGATGGTTTTTCCCCGGGGGGGGGGGGGGGGGGGGGGGGGTTTGTTGTTTGGATTGAATTTCTCTGGTTTCGTCCGCGGTCTCGCGGCGATTGTTTTGAGTTATTGGATGCACGTGCGCTCTTTCGTTTGTCTGGAAGCTGTGGTTTTTTTCCCCCCCTGGATTGGTTTCCGACGTTATCGATCCGTCTTGACATTCGAGTTGACTCGAGTCAACATGGCTGTGTTTTTTCTTTTTCTCCCCGTGGGTACGAATTGGTGTTTTTGGGTTTTATTGTGTTCGCGATTGTCGTCTCCCGTTTGTGCGATGCGGAACTTTTGAGTTCAACGATCGCGAGCACTTGTGGTCTCTGTTCTGGTATTTCTGGTATTTTTATGGTTTTCTTTTCTTGGCCCCTGCTATTGTTGTATTGACTTACCAGTTCCATACTTACTGTTTCTGAAGTTTTTTTGGGTAAGATCTTGTTATCAGTCGTGTTCCGTAATACCAGTCAACCACAAGCATTTTTATTGTTTCTGGAGTTTAGTGCTCGGTTTGGGCAAAAAACATAGGCTTTGTATGTCTCCATGGCCTGTCCTTATTACACATGCATGTAGTGTTCTTGCAGCTCCTCGATGATTGCCAGATTTGAATAGACATGAAGCGGTTTTCTTTTTCCTTTTTGGGTTATAATTTTGTTACTTATTCTTATTTGACTTGGCTTGTCTTTGTGTTCTTTGAAGGTTCTGCCTATTAGTCGCGGTGTCTTTTAAGCTTTGGAATTAGAAATCATCTGTACTTGTTATATTTCATATCCTCTACGAGCTACCCGTTCCTTACTCTTTATCTCACTCCTCTTTATGCGTAAGTTTTTTGTTACAAGCATGTTGTTTTGTGAAGATCATGAATGGTGGTGCAATCACAAAGTCGTCGATTTAAAGTGAATATGTTAATATGATCGACTGTTCTGAATCCGTAAATTGAAGGATGTCTTAATTCCTGCAGTGAGAATGGCGGCTGTCATGTTCCCAAAGCATCGGCAGCTCAGTCATTATGCTGATAGTGCAGACGTGAACATCCCAAGATCATCAAAGGTCGAAAAGCTTGTAACAAGCAGAAAATTCCCAAGGAGCTCACCGGATGGAATTGATAGTAGGACATTGCAAGATGAGGGGAAGCCTAATTTGGTGGTGACACATGCAAAGAAAACTGAAGTTGTGTCAAAGAATAAAGGAAGGAAGAAGAGAACGTTAGCTGATAGATTGATGAGTGTTGGATAGTAAAAGTATCGTAAAGAAGCGTAGGAGTGCGACCAGAAAGAGAAGTTCAGTGGTTGGGTTGTCCCAGACTAAATGGGAAAGCATTGACAAAGCAAGTTCATTCAAGTTCAAATGGAGATGTTACAAACAGCAGAACCAAAAAGTTCCGAACTGACAGGCCACGAAATGACAGTAGCAAGGACTTTCTGAGTCGAGTACATGGATGATGGATCCAGTGAAGATGCAGAAGAAGTATGTCTAGTCAAGATGAGAAGCCGCAGAAGAAGAGAAAGCAATTTGATCTGATGAATGATTCACTGTACTACACTTCTGCATCGCCATCCACCTCTGGCTCCTTTCATTCAACTCTGAAAAGTGATAATACTAGTGATACTGGCTGCTCGAAGGGGAAGTATGAGGTAACCTATTTGCTTTCTATTTCAAGATAAAGGTTCTGGGCTTCTCATTCACTCTAACTGTCACTTGCTTTGAGCAGGCTAAAGTTAAAGAGCCTGTGAGTGTCATCAATGCATGAAGAAAGAAAGGAGAGTTGTTGTCCCATGTACCAAATGTAAGCAGAAGATGTATTGTATCCAATGCATCAAGCAATGGTATGCTTTAAATTGCTAATTCAATACTTTTACCTTACCACTAATTGAACACTACATATTTACAGGCAGTCGTTTTTTGCTTTAAAGGTACCCTCAAATGTCAGAAGTAGACATTGCAGAACTTTGCCCATTTTGCCGTGAAAATTGCAATTGCAGCTGTTGCTTGCACACTGGAGGCATCATAAAGGTGTGTCATCTTATTTCACATGAGTGAAAAAAATTTACTGAAAGCACAGGTATAGTATTTAAGAGGAAAACAGAACCTAGACCTAACGTGTGGTTCTCAGATGACGTCTATCATTTCTTCTCAGTACTAATACTCCACTTCCCCATCTCTCTCATCAATTAGAATAAGTGCCTGTGGTCAAGTGATGGATGGTATCAAAAAGGTCTTGAGCTAGATGTTTTATCTTCCCCTTGTCAACTGCTAAGAACAAAACAAAAAACAGTGACAATATATTAGTCTAATGAGGCTCACAATTTACAGGGGAGTTTCGATGGTGTTCCCTCATGTTTTGTTACTGGTTAGTTCTATAGCTTCCTGCTGTGATCTAAAAACTGAACTTTAACCACCTAACCAGGCATTTTATTGTGAAAGTGCAATCAGCGGGTTGCGCGCACGCAAGCTATCGAAACTCTAGAATGCTTAAACCATCTAAGCGCTCAGAACTCGAATTACTTTCTGACTAATCATGGTTTTTGCACATTAGCATACACATAACAGTGAGCATGTCTGAGATAAATGGTGGAGCATCTGAAGATCACATAATGAGCAGCTCTTGCATCAACATTTTTCAAGCCCATTTGAAACAGCACAAATGAGGAGACACAAATGAAGTAACAACAAGGATAGATGTTAAA
>JAGVVM010012323.1:0-10963 GCA_019149425.1 Psidium friedrichsthalianum
CGTTAATTCTACTCTTTTTGATTTGACTTGTGGATAAGTAAGCTTGCGCCAAGCAAGATTTAATCATGCAGTGGTATACTCATGCTTGTTTATTTACTTGCGCTGAAAGATTAGTGATTTTAGTTTGTTCTTCTTGGTAGTCTGCCCGCGTTAAAAATCAGAAAGATTTTTTACATCCACCCTTATTATTGTCTTTTGCCTTTTGGGACCCCTTAAAAGTATTTCCTTATGAACGAGCAAGCGACTTCGTCGGCTTTTTCTGTGGCCTTCTCATCGCGATCTTTGGCATCAGTTGCGAAAAAGAAGTGGATGGTGGAACGACACCTCATCAATTTCCGTGTTTCTATCCATGCTCGATGTCTCGTTGTTGGAATAGCATCAACTCGATCATGACTGGATCCTTACATCAAGTGGGTTATCTATGCTATTTTCAATGTTTGGTCCGCTATAAATCCCGATCACCATCCAACCTTCAAGAAGTGCAAGAATCTTTCAGTCAAGTACGGAGAAGATTAAAATCTTTTGGAACTACTTTAAGGGCCGAGAAGAATCATCGGTGAGTAAAAACCCGAAAAACCCGGTCGGTGTCGATGGAGTGTAGAGTCGGGGGGAATAATTGCGTTGTCTATTGATCAGTTGTGAAATTCGATTTGCAATCTGTTTCAGTACATTAGATTTCAGCTCTGCGTATTTGCTCTATCTACGCGAAGCATATCCATGTAAAAATTTCTTACATTTTTCATCCGCCCTTATTTCTATGTTATTTTCATCATCGATAATTGACACTTAAGAGTTATAGATGTTCGACCATTCTTTGAATTGATAAACTTAATATGTTGACAGTATTTGGTTATTATTAATTTGATAGAAGTTCATCGAACTTTTCGGATATTAATCTCTTAAAAAGAATAAATAAATCCTGTCTTAATATTCCAATATGTTCCAATATGTACGGTAGGTAAAAGTATGATCAGACTATACTAGCTACTTATCGATACGTTAAATTTGCAACTTCGCATATTTATCCGAGTTTGACAGTGAAAAGTCTATTTCCAATTAATTTTGTGGTCTACGGTATCCCTTCCGTTTTGTCCGGTCTATAGCATGAATCACAATGCCATTTCATGCAATTGACGGTTGCCAATTAGATAAAGAATGGCGGTTTGACTGACGAGATTTTTGGTGCTCATTTTATTTGACGAGACGTTTAAAACTTTTGCACGCACGCACAAAAAAAAAAAAAACTGGTTTTTTCATTCTTCTAATTGAATAAGTCCAACCGTAGAAAAAGAGCACGTTCACCAAAACCAGCTTTAGGGGAAATATCCTATGTTGGCAGTACCCAACGTCGATCCGATTGATTACAACACATCTTCTCGACCTAATACCGTTTCTGTAAACGTCAATTCGACGGTATCGTCTGTGATGAATGATCACATTGGAGTAAGAACCAAGAAAAGATAGAGAGACAGAATTTCCGACAAGTTGGAGTCGGAGATTCGAGCAAAGACCAGTCGACCTGGTTCTTGTATGGTGTTGAGTCTCCAGTATTTTGACTCCCCTTCTAACTATTTTTTTTTCTTTTTCTTTTCTGCCCAAAAAAAACGTTTAATACCATGCCCATCTGTGCAAAGTTCTAAACGCCAGGCCCCACAGCATAAGAGACAATGGTCAAAGTAATCGAAGTTATTTGAGAATGAGAAATCTCATCCGGCCGACTGAATACGACCATGCTTTATCTCATTGGCAACCCTCTTTTTTCTTCCTGAATAAATTTCTGTGCTTGCAAACATAGCATTAGAATTGTCTGCGATCTTTCGATAAGACTTGAGATGAGGCTGTGGCAATCCATTTGCTCGATGGCCACGAACAGTCTCCGGATCATGATAGTAACGATGGTGGCGACGGTCAGTGGTGGTTGCTGCGGCGATCAGCGGTCGGGTGGTGGGGTCGGCGATGGCCGACGGAGGTCGGCGGGGGGTGGCAATTTGCGCTGACCAGCAAAGGAAGGGCGACAAAGAAAGCACGATGGGGACTTGAGAAAAAAATGAAGGGCTTTGGTAGGTTATTTCTCATTTCGGTTCTTGAATAGAGAAACTGGGAAGTTTTAAACCTTAGAAGTTTTAAACCGTTGTAACCCAACCACATTAAGGTCGAACTCGATAATTAAATCTCTCATCGCAATTTGGTATGGGCAGCCTGTGCTTGGGCTTCACCATGTCTACGAATTGATGAGACCCTGGCAATCCATTAGTGCTGATCACCATGAATAGTCTGTCTCTGGGTTGCGACAGTGGTGGCGGCAGTGGCGGTTGGTGGAGGTTGCTGTGGCGGTTAGTGACTGGTGGTGGGGGTCAGCGATAGACAATCCGAAGGGTGGTGGCAGCCGGAGGAGGTGAGCAGGGAGCGGTGATTGGCGGTGACCAATAAAAGAGGGGCGACAAAGAGAGTGCGACGAGGACTTGAGAAAAGATGAAGAGCTTTCGTAGGCTATTGCTCATTTCTGTTTTGGAAGAGGGAAGCCGAGAAGTTTTAAACCTCAGTAGTTTTAAACCTCAGAAGTGTTAAACACCAGAAGTTTTAAACCTCAGAAGTGTTAAACATCATAAGTTTTGAACCCCCTCAACGGGCCAAATTGAGGTTGAACCCAATAATTAAATCTCTCATTGCAATTTGTTATGGGCTTGGGAGGTTCCGTGCCGAGGTTTCCCCATCTCGTCGAATGGATGATGCCTTGGCAATCCATTAGCCTGATCGCCGCGAAATTCTCTGAGTCGCCTTCGAGTCGCGAGAGTAGTGATGGCGGCGACGTTGGGTAGTCGTTGCTACAGTGGTCAGTAGCTAGTGGTGGGGGTTACAAAGAAAGAACACCATGTACAAGGCCATCAGTTTGCATGTGGAGGATCTCATCCACGCTTGGAAAGAGAATTATGCACTGACCCGTAAAATTGAACAAAATTTGGTCAACGTCAGGACAAAGGAATTGACCAAAGAAAAGAGTTGATGCATGATTCTTTAGCAACATCCACGTGAGAACCAAATTTGGCAGAATAAAGGAAATGTGTAAAAAAAAAAAAGATCTTTTGAAGGAGCCAATATCCTTAATTGAGTGCAGAATATACTTGGTGTATTTAACCTATCATTCTCAAAAGACAAGTAAGATAATTTGGCTAAATCGGTGAATTTGAGAAATGGGTAAAGAAATAAATTAATGGAGATTCTCGCATGATTTATAGGCAATTTCTTGAAAGAAGGCACAAGGCCAGTCCTATAAATAGGACTCATCGCACTCAATGGAGGAAGGGCAGAAAATTATGAAGTTTCTTTAGAGATGTATGTGAGAACAAGGCAAGAGAGAGGTGAGTTTTGAGCAATAAGGAAGAACCAAACTTCTTTGGTTGCCTCTTTCCTTGTAGTTTCCCTTCTTTTCCTTGCGGTTTTCTAGAGCTGTGGCTGCGGTTTTCAGGCTATCACTGAGTGTCCAAATTAGCTACTGCTCAAGGTCGAACAACCTGCTGTTCGGGCATAATTTCCGGCACTATTCGGAGCTCGTTTTCGTGGGTGTTCACACATTGATTAGGGCTGTCTTCGTTGCTTTTTGGTGACCAAATTTGCTACTGTTCGTGCTCTTCATTGCTGATCAGAGGCCCATTTTGCTGCTGTCCAAGGAGAGAATTTGCTGCTATTTCGGTTCCAAATTCATTGCTATTTGGTGATCAATTTTGCCACTGTTCGGTGTCCAAAAACAACATTATTTTACTCGATTTTACTCTATAATCAGTGTAGGTTTCTTCACGAGCTGTTTAGGATCAATCATCTTGTTACTTAGTGCAATATCTTCGGTTTTTGGTGCTGAATTTTAAGTAAATTCATGCTTAAACTAGGCATTGCAGAGCGTGCCTTGACGGAAGCACAAAATCGCTATGAATCAAGTCTTTTGATCCGGGCGGAATTCTATAAACGGCTAGACCATCCCTCGAAGCTTGGTGTGCAAGTTTTTTTAGTGAGGTTCAAATTTGGAAAGCGAATACTAGAAGAACGAGATAAATTTCTCATCTTGGACTTTAGTATTTTCACTTGCCTAGTTAGTTATATTTTGCAAATCTCAAGTGTATATTGCATCAAAAGTGGATATTTTTTTAAAAAAAATTAGATATGATTAGGAAAATTTCCTTTTCTAATCTGCAACTTGCCACATAATCGAGGAAGTCCATCTTTAGGATTATTGATGGAATACTTGATTAGATAAGGATTTAAGTTTTATCGTTAACCGTAGAATTATGGATTAAAGATTAACTTAAATATTCGCGAAATATTTCAAAATTTTTTGATATATTCACTTTTCTTGTTTGAATTGATTGGCATATTCACTTTCCTATTTTGACTTGAATTCCTTGATGTTGTTTTATTTGACTTGAATTGCTTGATTGTTGTTTTCTTAGAATATATTCATCACATGACATAATCTCAAAATTCTAAAAAAAATTTGCATTCATTTATTTCCATATTTGAAAATTTGCATATCTTAAAAATAGCATCATGTAGATAATTGCACATCTAATTTCTTCTTTTCTTTTTTTTTTTTGTAAAATATTTAGGTTAGATTGTATTTTAGAAGAGGAATTGCATGACTATGTAGAATTTCATGTTTAAAATAATCTATCTTAAATACATTAGGGTTTAGGTCAATTTAAACTCTAAAATATGCAAGATAAACTTTGTTTTGACATAGTTCTATTTTAGGAAATAAATTCATCCGAAAATTAAAAAAAAAATCATCCATGCCATGTAATCATTACCACATCATTTATATCCTATCATACTTGCCACGTCATATTTGCCACGTCATCTGTGCCATGTCATCCTTGCATGTCATCATTCTTGCCATGTCATATAGGTTGCACTTTAGTCTTGCATCTAATTCATATCATTGCATCCTAGAATAATTTCATGCATTGCATATAATATAGTCATTCATGCATTCATAAAAAAAAGGGGGTGAAAATTTTTAAAAAAAGAAAATAATGTTATGTGTGGTGCATGCTCCCTTGATTATCTTGATTTTTGTATGTTTCATTAATTCATTGTGCACCCACATGATAATCTTTGTTAGTAACTTAGATTAAAATTTGCATTCTCAAATAATTTTTCATGAAATAAAATGACACTAAAAGGGCGTTAGAATGATTTAGTGTAATCAAGTCCCCAAACTTTTAATCTCTAGATCGTAAAAGCAATTTAGTTCTCTCGCTAATTTATTTGGATTTCTAATCGATATATCAAAAACGATTAGTAGCGATTCCTTTTGAAAATCTTTGCATAATTATTGAACCATAAGTTGCGATTTGGTGTGGACTTGAAACAGTCCGAGTTAGGTTAGTTAAATAATTAACTTGATAATCCATTAACCTAAGAAACTAATTTTTTAGGTCGCAACATGGGGTATCTAAGAATGGACTGGATTGGACATCGGTCTTCAATCATAAGCCTCAATGGGCTACCATCTCCATGGGCGTTATCATCGACTGCCACATTGAAATATCATTTGATGTATCAAGTATTTAGAACATGCACTCACTCAAAGAAGATAATTAGTGAAGTTCAGCAAATTAAAAGATAGAATGAGCATTTCGAATTAAACTCAAATTACCGTGCTAATTTATCTATTGAGATAGCATTACGGAACAAATAATTCAAAAAAATATTCACGTGGCAAATATATCAATAACCAAGTAGATAAAACCTAATTAGACAATGAACGCAAATAGAGGCATTTCCTACATATTTCCTTTTTTTTTGGCATCTTCCGAAATTTTTCTGATTTAATAACAATAAAAGTATATGGGTCGGGTCTCTCCTTACCCAAAAAAAAGTATATGGGTCGGGTCTCCAAACCCGACCCAGATGGCGCTGAAGCCGGACCCTTACGACCTGGACCTTCAGGCCCGGAGACGTAGCTTCACGCTCGGACTGGGCTCAATGACAAGCCCAGTCCGGAATAAGAGCTCCTGATAGACAGAAAAGGGCATGAAAAGGCCCAAACCCAGCTTCCTCCTCTTCTTAGGACCCATAACAAAAATCAGATCCAAGACCAAACTCTACGCCTCCTCAGTCCAGTCCATGTTGGCCCAAAACAAGAAGGCCGAGCTCATGCTGACTCCCTTTCTTCTTAAACGAACTTAATTGGTCGTCTTCTCTCTGCACCGAGATATCCAGGACTCCAATGGCGGGGGTTTTTTTTTTTTCCAAAATTAGGTTAACTTTTTTTTTTGACCAAATTAGGGTAACAAAATTATTTTTATCAAAAAGGAATGCGGGCGGCACTCAAAATACTGGACGGATCCCGCGCGACATTCAAAATGCCGCCAAGGCCCCGTGAGGCACTTGGGCTGCCGCCCTAATTACTGCACGGGCCCATACGACAGCCCAATTGCCTCACGGGCCCAATAGTGGCTATGACTTTTTTTTGTATTTTTTTAATTACTTTATATTTATAATATTGATATTTATATAACTTGGGCCATATGGCATGCTAATTGCCGCACGGCCCAGAGCGGCATTTGAATGCTACGCGGGGCTTGTACGGCATTTTGAGGGCCACCCAGACTCATTTTTGGTAAATATAATTTTTTTTGGCCATAATTTGATGAATATTTTTTTAAACTTAATTTGGAAAAAAAAACCCTCCAATGGCACCTGCTCGCCAGAGCCTTCGCTCGCCTGAGTCCATGCCGGTAGAGCGGTGCCGCCGGCTCAGACCAGGCCAAGAAAAATCGCTGGTCAACTCCATCGACCCAACTCCCTGGGCGTAGATGACCCTCGCTGTCCCAGGCGAGACGCGCCACCACCATACGTTTTGATCAGGTCCGACGCGACCCTACACCTTCAAGCCGCCGGGATCTGCTCATGCTGCCGATGCCTCCTTCAGACCAGTCGAGAAGCCCCAACCCCAGACCGGTGGTCGGCTTCTTTGGACACCAGACTTCCCGTAATGACCTGCCCGACCTCCCTAGAGCCGAGACGCTCTGCTCCGACCCAACCCAGCCAACTAAATCCCCCATCGGCGAACGCTCGAAGATCTCCATCCTTACTATTGGATCCGTCCCCGCCGTTCGACTCCGACGGCCTTCACCAACGCGGGACTTTCATGGCCATCTCGGGTAGACTGTCGCCACCCATCCACGACCGCCAGCATCAACGCCGGGAAACCCAACACTGACGCCGATACCACCCTCACAGGATAACAATCGTGCAGAAATGGCAGCAAGCAGGTAACATTGGGTGAAGGAAAAACATGGATGCTTGAAAACAAGCGTTCAAACCTAGACCGAGAAGAAACACCAGAAAATGATTGAGAAAAAAGGACTCGACTCATTCAACTCCATCATTCAATAACCAGACGATACCTTCGGCTCGAGGACAATGTCTAGAGATCGAGCCACGATCGACTGTCTCGCTGCTTCGGGTGTCCGTTCGACTAGACGAACTCGTGCTCCTTCGGCGCCAAGCCGTCTCCGACGGCCGTCATTGCCAAACACAGACCCGCTCGACTGGCCCGACGCCAACTCCCCTGGCTTGGTCTGAGCCTGCTGGTTTTTCATCACTTAAAAACAACACAGTTGGAGCCAGCTCGGAACGAACCTCCAACGAACCACAAACTGGCTGAGGAAACAGACGCCACTGCGCCGACTCGTTCGAGGCTTTAGCCTGACATCACCTGTCCATCGTCGGATGAAAGCGATGGCCGGTTCAACTAGCTCTCCGACGATCGGCTTCTCTTTCAACCTCGAGTTCTCTGTGGGTTTCTCTGGAGTTTTTCACTCTTATCTTTGTTTCCCCCGAATCAACCCCCCAAGCTTCCTCTGGTCTCCGTCTCTCCCCTGCTCTCGCGAGTTCATTGCTCTATTTATAGAGAGCCCACAACTTGCTGGACAAGAATGAGGGGGCAGTTTGTGCGGCTGGGAGCGAAGGGCGGAAACTAGGTGACGCGAGAGCGTGTAGAAAGACTGACACGAGCATGGGTGTGTGGGCTGGCTAGAGGAAAACAAAAGGCGGGTTCAGGCCTTTGTAAAGGGAAAGAAGAATGGGAGAAGAGTGGGCCAGGTCCATTTTTCTTGGAACAGAAAATGAAAGGGCTGGGTCGATCCTTAGAAAGAACTGGCTCGGCTGGTGCCCGGGCCCGGTCGATTCAGCCCGATCCGATTTCTTGTAATTTTCTTTTTATGCTTTTTTTTTTATACTTTTCTATTTTGCAATAAAACAGGAAAGGCTGCATATTTAAAATATTAGACATATTCTACTTTACGAAGAAAACGAAATAGGACTGCCAAAATTAGGTGTGAACACTAACGCAGGTGATGAAGATGATAAGAAATCATCCGTGTTTGTACTGAGGTTGCTCGTGCTCTCTAGTCAAGTAGGATGTGTTTGGGAAAAGGAGGAAGTGCAATCAAACAAATGTCAAATGAGAGTGGGTCACAGATTCGAATTCTTCCCACAGAGGATAAGCTTCCTCTCTGCACAAGTGGCACATCACCTTCTAATGAAATAGTGCAGGTAAGTTTCTGTAATTCAGAGTGTGCAGGCACTCTTTTTTTCACAAAAAACATCCTCCCTTTTATTGCCCACCAACCCATATGCTTGCCACATCACCCCCCTTCTACAGAAACTAGGCGCCAGAGTAACGTTCTGTAATCAGAGTGTGCAGGCACTCTTTTTTCACAGCAAAGATTAACATGTCCAGCGACTGCAATTATAAGTTTCGTTTAGTGTGTTGAAAAATAAAAAATGGTGCATTCCGCTTTTGACATTTTATTCATCTACAAAGGAACCAAAATCTAAATAGAGTATATACTATGGGATTCTCTGCGGCTGTAGAATGCTGTTCGCTGAGCCGAATTACATTGCTGTGCAATGTTTTTTCATTCAATTAGAAACCTGATCGCTTAGGATCTGCATTTTACGCGGGAAGACCTCAATGCACGGGGTAGGCCTCTTTGCTTTCAGAAGTACGTTTAGTGTAGGGATTCCTACTATTAGTAACCAAAATCTAACAGACCACCTATCGTATCAGTAAGGGACTTTTTTTGGAGTTGAGGTGCCAAGGATCACTGGGAGGTCTTATCCGGTGAGGTGCTTTAGCAAACATTGTCGATTTTACTCTTTATCGGTTGTTTTCCTGGAGAAGAGAACAGGGAAACAACATTCTGTGTTTGCCGCTTAGAGGAAAGATATTTGTTAGAACTTCGCACAATATTGAGCAATGTAGTATGTGGTAAAAAAAAACAGTTGCTGCCGAGGGGGAAGGGTTTATGTTGTCTCGTAATATGTGTTAAAGGATATGATGTTCTACCATTGCATGAATAAATTTGTCCATTCTTCCGTTTTGATGACAATTTAATCAACGATAGTGTGCATGAGTGTCATCAATGTACTAAAGAAGGCAGTTTCCCTGTAAGTTGAGTTGTTTGAGTTCCCTTTAAGTTCTTACTGGGATCTGATTGATCTCAGATTCTGCTACATGGCTCTTCGTGGCTTTTGGCTGATAGAGTGGAGCAATGGGCAACCTATGCTGTGTTGGTCTGTTAATGTGGATATTGGCATTTAATGAAAATATGCATCATTTATTGACGTTTCCTGATGTTTTTAATCAGTTAGTTTCTTTACATATCCTATCAATGATGCTAACTATAGGAGGAAATTGAGGCTTTAGAAAAAGCTCTCTTGTTCTTTTCTCAACAACTTAGTGAAATGTACCTTAAGATTAGGAGACATCCCCTGCTACACGACTGGGCATCATCTGACTCATCCTGGTATGCACTTAATCAATCAGATGCGTTGAAGGGTGTTGCAAAATCTTCTTCTAGTACACGGGATGGTCGCGTATATCGCTCTACCACGCGTCCTATGATGCCTAAACTCAATGAAAGTGGTTTAGCAGGGCAAATGAGGCCACCTCAGGAAGATTTATGTTTCCGCTTGCTATGTAGTAGCGAGGAGAGTTGGGGCCATTATGGTAAAGGTGGAAATGTGGTCAAGGACTCTTGAGCAGGATACCGGATGTGAGATCAAATTGTGGAAGGTCTTTCTGATGCAGAGGGAGGATTGGGCTATATCTGGTCCAGCTGTATGATTTTGATGCTTTCTTTCTCCTTAATATATGCTAACAGTTCATTTATGGTTGTTTATAGTTTTCCGTAGCTATTGACAGTGCTGTTTTGATTGGCATGTTTAGTACCCGGAAGATAGGGTATCAGCTGTCCAAGTTGCAGTTCTTCTTGTCCAAAACAGGATGATTAGACTACATCTGATAACAAGGACAGCACTGTCACGGCCAGGATGCTTGTTCGTCTAATCAAATTGGTTGTCTCTTGGCAAAGGTGCTTCTGTAATCGCTGAAAATGCAGAAGTATCTGGGGTAAATTCGAATTTTGGGAAGGATTTAAATTCCTACGTGCACTTCAGAAAATGACGAGTTGTGCAGGTCCGTTTATATTGAGATGTCGACCTAAAGTACGGTTTGAACAAAAGAGGTTGTCTTAATTCTAGACCTGGAAATTTTACATTAAGCATTACTAGTGGATTAAATTGAGGGGAGCTGAGTCCATTACTTGGCTGGCTACGCTCCATATGGTTTGTTTTTCCAAACAAGGTTATTTGTGCATGCACTTTTTCACGCGGATAATGACACTTTTAAAGCCTCATTATGCTTTGATATAATGCCTGGTTTGTATTAATAGATCTCAAAAAGGAACGAAACTTGACCACATTTGGAGATAATCCATAGAAATGAAGTTGTTGAAGTATAATCTCAATTGCTTGAGATAGTATACAGGCTATCTATTAATTTGATCTCCCTCAACCTATTAGTGTAAGCTGTGGAGTTGGACTTTTAACATGGTACAAAAACTAGTGTTACCCTTTTTGTGAGTGCATAGTCAAAATTTCATGTGCTGTCGTATTC
>JAGVVM010012324.1:0-10634 GCA_019149425.1 Psidium friedrichsthalianum
AATTCCACGAGCCGCGTGTATCATGGTATTCTCTAATTGTGCAGAAACACGTGTAGGGAAAGTGACCCCTCTAATCCTCATGATCATTCCTTCAAGTTGCAAGATGTAGCCTAATTTAACATGATTTCCCTCATCTTCCTACGAATCTGTCTGACCTGGCTGGATTACGCATAGTAGGTCCTCTTGACCTGATTTGGACGTCTCTTAGTGAAGCCAATGTAGAACATCCTCAAAGTGTAATTATCTGTTGTCTTCACATCAACATGAGCTTCAATCAATGTCTGCCATCTTCTCACAAAGGACTTCAACTTATCGATTGTGAAGTCCATTCCCCAGAAATTAGTCAGGACATTCTTTCCCTAAACATCTTCACTTCTCCGACGAATCTTTCTATAGGCGTGGTCCTCATCACCTTGAAAGTTAGCAAATGATACCTCAAACACTCTGTGTTTGAGACCTTCTGAAGCAATCTTGGTACCCTGAGTACGGGGTAACAAGAGTTTTGCCCACATTCTTCACGGAGAACACTGATGGGGCCTTGATATCATGCTAGTCCTTCTTGGCAAACGGGTCGACTGCCTTCTTCTTGCCTCTTTAAATCACTTGCCATTCTTGCCTGAGAATACAAAGGATGAGTGAAGGGTTGCCTATAATTTCTTGAAAAATAACCAGCCATCCTTGAAGTGTATTGTTCAATATTTCCAATTCAGGGAGGACAAGATCAAAAACAAACATGGAAGTGCTGATGATGGGCCGCACGATTCACTTGCCCTTCTTGATAGCATATTTTGTAACCTTAGCACCGCTGGGATCCTTCTCCTCAACACTCTTGATGACACCAACAGCAACCGTCTGGCGCATGTCTCTCACGGGAAAACAATCAAATGGAGGATACTCAGAGAAAGTCTCAACAACCATGGGCTTGGTCAGAATCCTCTCGACCATCCAGCATCACCATTTTTCAAGAACTTTCGCTCCTTCCTCAACCTCCCAGTCTCCAGAGAGACCTCCCTTTTTTTTTTTTTTAATCCATTGTTGCTTTTTTCTTTATCTGAGTGGCATTTCATGTGGCCGAACAAGGCCTTCCAAGATTGGAACCCTTTGCCACATTCTCTGCAAAACCTCTCATGCATCGAATCTAGAATGCCATCTCTAAAGGAGCAACTTCCTTCCTCTTCACCGAGTATCAGTATGTTGGTATTTTCATGGTTGCTCTTGCCGTCTTAATCTTCCCTTTCCTTGGATCTGTGGAGGGATTTAGCACAAGAGCCAGCCTTGCACTTATGACCAAACCAAAACATGCAAGCCCGCTCTAGCTACTGCTGTCTTCAGCACCGTGTCCTTCTTGCTAGGCGGTATTACATCCGTAGTTTTTGGCTTCCTTGGGATAAAAATTGCCATCTATGCAAATTAAGGACCACCCTTGAGGCAAGGAAATGGGTCGGCTGGATTGGTGTCATTCACGAACTAGGCTGCATTCCAGCAATGGCTCGGTAGTGCAGATTGCTTTTCGAGTCTGGTTCAGAATGCTTGTAGAGAGGGACGCGGATGGTGGAGATGATGAAACTCGAGAGTTTGAGCTCACAAGGTATGTAGGGGTACATGTGAGTGGTTTCTCTGAAGGAAAAGGATTCCTCCATGAACATAGGGGGTTTCGTTTTTTTATTTCCAGTCCTCCAAAAGGAACCGCAGGTGGCTCTGATCATTGCGGTCCAGAAGAAACTGAGTCCTCTCTTTTGAGTACTCCCCAACAGTGTTACTTCTTTACAGGTCCTCTTCCTTTAGCATTTTTTTAGCATTTTCCCTCTGCTTTTCCTTTACTTTGAAGAGCTTAATCATGGTTCCTGCTGGAGAGAGAGAGAGAGATTTCAGTTGCCATCCCTTTTTTTGTGCGCCCCCCACCTGCTTCTATTCTCTCTTTTTTCTTGGTCCACTTCCCATCATTCACTCCACATGGTGGGAACTTCTTTTGGCCTCTTCCAAAAAGTAGTCAACTTCCCATCATCACCACCAACGCTACCTAAAATCCAAGAGCAAGTGCTATCAAAAAGCTCCTCCTGGAAATGCATTGCCTTCAATCACGGAGAAGGAGAAGATTGGGAAGGTGGGATCTGCAGATTCGAGGAAGCTCGAGGCTGGTCTCTTGGAGTTTGTTGAACATGTAAATGTTGACCAGCTACAAATCATGAATACTACTTGACCAAGAACGAATTTCCTTCACGAGCATTGACTAGTTGGCTAATCACGATGGACTAGTGTTAGTGTTGCCCTGCAAGGTCGCGATAGAAATGCATGGGGCTCGTCGTCCTTCAGCAATAGAGTTCCCCACCATTGATACAAAATGTAATGTAGAAAAAATAAATATGTAATGCATAGAGAAATATTTTTGGTGAGAATTAATTCTAAATTGTGTAATATGAATGAAAAAAAAAGAAAAATCAAATTTAGGTGTCAACATTTACCCCTCTTTGAGTGGAGGCTTACAGAGATTTCGCTCGAAGACCAAATTGAACCTAAATTTTGACAATGTAGATGATGAATTAATTTTTTTATTTATTATTTTTTGGTGGGATTTTAATCCCATTTTCTATGCAAATGAAATGATGCATGATATACAAAAATGTATGCAATAAGGAACGCATGTCAATGCTTTTCACTTCTTATGAAGCGATAGCCTTGTATACGGGTTGCATATAAAAGCTCCCGAATTGGGAAATACTTTGTAATGCTCTGAATTCCTTTGATGCCTGAACTTCTAATTCACTCGAAGTAGGGTTCTCAAAGTACTGGGTTGCCTGTCTGTTATTTGTAGTTTCCTACAAATGTGAACATCGCATGATATGATTTGAAACAATTAAAAGAAATGATTGAATGTGACATGTTGCCTATACCACTAGGCAATTACGAGAAGGACCATGCCACCTAATCCATTCGGTGAATATGAAAAGGGTCGTGCCACCTAATCCACTCGGTAAATACGAAAAGAGATCATGACATCTAATCTGCTCGATGAACACGAAGGGGGTTTGTGATACCTAATTCACTTGGTGATCACAAAAAATGAAAGTCATGTCGCCTAATCCACTCAGCGAACACGAAAATGGTTCGTGACATCTAATCCACTCGATAAACACAAAAATGTTGTGACACCTAATCTACTTGGTAAACACACAATATGAAGATTGTGCCACCTAATCTACTCGGTGAATACCAAAGGGGTCGTGACATTTAATCCACTTGATGAATATGAAGGAGGTTGTGACACCTAATCCATCCGGTGAACACAAAATATGAAAATCATGTCGTCCAATCCACTTGGCGAATATGAAAGGGAATCGTAACATCTAATTCACTCGATGAACACGAAGCGGGTTTGTGACACCTAATCTACTTGGTGAACACAAAATATGAAAATCATGCCGCCTAACCACTTGGCGAACACGAAAAGGGTTTGTGATGCCTGATCAAACACAAAAGATAAATCCACATGATGAATATTCAAAAAATACGTGTTACCTATTTCATTCGGTAAACACGAAATGAAAAACAATATCACCTATTTCCATTGGTGAACAATAAAGAGATGTGTGCTACCTAATCCAATCGGTAAACAGGTAATGAGAAACAATATCACATGTTTCAAATGAGTGAACAATAAAGAGATGCGTGCTACCTATTCCACTCGGTAAACACGTAGTGAGAAATAATATCATCTGTTCAAAATGGGTGAACATTAAAGAGATGCGTGCTGCCTATTCCACTCGGTAAACACGTAATGAGAAACAATATCATCTGTTTTAAATGAGTGAACATTAAAGAGATGCATGCTACTTAATCCACTCGGTAAACACGTAATATGAAACAATATGACCTGCTTCATGGTAAGTGTAAGACATGTGCATAGATAAGGAAAACAGAATTCATGAGTCTGTCTGCATTGTCAAACTTCACCAGGGAATTCATCAATAAGGAAATCTATTTAATTCTTTTAATAAATCCGATCAACATTGAGTGAGAAATTTTTAGTCAGAAAGGACTTTCACTCCCTCTCACGAAAAGGATTTTTAAAACTTGACCACTGATATGGGTATAAGAATCACTCAAAACTATCACTATCATGCTTGATAAGGGTCATAGTATTCTTGTAATTAGTATGACCAAATCAATCTGAGAGGTCTTTTTAAGGATTGTAATTCAGGCTTAGTCAAAGGCTTATCAAAGGGGACTCATGAGAGTCACTTGGCTTTGAAATGGAAAGATATCATCAGTTGCATCAGGTTTACAAGTCAGGAATCCTGTGACATGAGATAAAATAATCTTGCTCCCACTTCTTCGAGTGACACTTATAAACATTTGAAATCCTATGTTAACTCAAGTGTCCTAATCTGAAGAGGCTTTGGGTATGGGCTGTAACGTAGGTTCAGGTAGGCTTGAAAATGAAAGTCCTATTCATAGCAAAAGGGTACATCAAGAATGGGTTGATGATCATCTATCTTTGACACTTTTGTCACTGATCTTTGCTTTTGGCAATTTTAGAAGTTCATTATGAGGATTTGCCAAATGTTTTTTTTCTTTTGAGGAGCACATCATTTTTGCCAAGGCTTTCCTCTTCTCTTTGATTGATTTTTTTTCTTCTCTTGATCTTTGAGAGAAATCTTTTTGAAAAAGAAGTTTTACCCCCCCTTTTAGAGAGAGAGAGAGAGAGAGAGCCCCACTTGATAG
The DNA here is from genome assembly GCA_019149425.1 of Psidium friedrichsthalianum. Classification (NCBI taxonomy): domain Eukaryota; kingdom Viridiplantae; phylum Streptophyta; class Magnoliopsida; order Myrtales; family Myrtaceae; genus Psidium; species Psidium friedrichsthalianum. Next base: position 4,723 of record JAGVVM010012324.1, read on the forward strand.
ATGTTTCTTGTGCACTTTCCTTAAGGATTTTTCTTCTTGGAGTTCTTTTCCTCTGAGCCGTTTCAAATCTTCATCATTCATTCTTTTTTGTTGATAATTTCTACCTTTCATCATGGGATGATCACCAAGTAGGTTTTTAAGAAATGAATCTTCCCCTCAAATGGGGTAAGCGAAGGATTAAAGTACGTAGAGATATGGAAGAAATGCTCTTCACCAAGTGCTTTTTTTTTTGTCTTTTTTTGAGTTACTTTGGACCATTGTCATCTTCCATGCCATTAGCCTGCGAACCCGTAGGTGTCCATGAGGGTCTACTTTCAATTTAAGGTCTAATTTTTGGATGACATAGTATTGTCGTGTGCATCGGAGAAACTCCAGTTTACGATGCCCCTGAGGCAGGTGATATCTCCTGTCGAGAATGGGATAGACTCAACTTATAATTGAAATAATTAAGGGTGAATCGGAACGATACAAAGTTACTCTTCTTTGAGCTCACTTGGGCATCAATTTCCTTGTTTGAAGTTTGTCCCAAGTGAGAACTTCGCATTTGGTAGACTATAGACATTTGCACCCTGAGAATAGAAAGCAATCAAAACGATACAGAGTTCAATCTTCTATTCTCAGGAGTTCAACTGTCTCGAGCATAGTCATCCCAAATGCGAAGTTCTCTGTTGAATAAACTTGCAAATCTTCAAGGAATTGCTAAATGCCCATGAGCTCAAGAAGAGTAACTTTGTATCGTTCCGATTCACCCTTAATTATTTCATTATAAGTTGAGTCTATCCCATTCTCGACAGGAGATTATCACCTCCTCAGGGGCATCGTAAACTGGAGTTTCTCCGATGCAACACGACAATACTATGTCATCCAAAAATTAGACCTTAAATTGAAAGTAGACCCTCATGGACACCTACGGGTTCGCAGGCCTAATGGCATGGAAGATGACAATGGTCCAAAGTAACTCAAAAAAAGACAAAAAAAAGCCTTGGTGAAGAGCATTTCTTCCATATCTCTACGTACTTTAATCCTTCGCTTACCCCATTTGAGGGAAGATTCATTTCTTAAAAACCTACTTGGTGATCATCCCATGATGAAAGGTAGAAATTATCAACAAAAAAGAATGAATGATGAAGATTTGAAACGGCTCAGAGGAAAAGAACTCCAAGAAGAAAAATCCTTAAGGAAGTGCACAAGAAACATCTATCAAGTGGGGCTCTCTCTCTCTCTCTCTCTCTCTAAAAGGGGGGTAAAACTTCTTTTTCAAAAAGATTTCTCTCAAAGATCAAGAGAAGAAAAAAATCAATCAAAGAGAAGAGGAAAGCCTTGGCAAAAATTGATGTGCTCCTCAAAGAAAAAAAACATTTGGCAAATCCTCATAATGAACTTCTAAAATTGCCAAAAGCAAAGATCAGTGACAAAAGTGTCAAAGATAGATGATCATCAACCCATTCTTGATGTACCCTTTTGCTATGAATAGGACTTTCATTTTCAAGCCTACCTGAACCTACGTTACAGCCCATACCCAAAGCCTCTTCAGATTTAGGACACTTGAGTTAACATAGGATTTCAATGTTTATAAGTGTCACTCGAAGAAGTGGGAGCAAGATTATTTTATCTCATGTCACAGGATTCCTGACTTGTAAACCTGATGCAACTGATGATATCTTTCCATTTCAAAGCCAAGTGACTCTCATGAGTCCCCTTTGATAAGCCTTTGACTAAGCCTGAATTACAATCCTTAAAAAGACCTCTCAGATTGATTTGGTCATACTAATTACAAGAATACTATGACCCTTATCAAGCATGATAGTGATAGTTTTGAGTGATTCTTATACCCATATCAGTGGTCAAGTTTTAAAAATCCTTTTCGTGAGAGGGAGTGAAAGTCCTTTCTGACTAAAAATTTCTCACTCAATGTTGATCGGATTTATTAAAAGAATTAAATAGATTTCCTTATTGATGAATTCCCTGGTGAAGTTTGACAATGCAGACAGACTCATGAATTCTGTTTTCCTTATCTATGCACATGTCTTACACTTACCATGAAGCAGGTCATATTGTTTCATATTACGTGTTTACCGAGTGGATTAAGTAGCATGCATCTCTTTAATGTTCACTCATTTAAAACAGATGATATTGTTTCTCATTACGTGTTTACCGAGTGGAATAGGCAGCACGCATCTCTTTAATGTTCACCCATTTTGAACAGATGATATTATTTCTCACTACGTGTTTACCGAGTGGAATAGGTAGCACGCATCTCTTTATTGTTCACTCATTTGAAACATGTGATATTGTTTCTCATTACCTGTTTACCGATTGGATTAGGTAGCACACATCTCTTTATTGTTCACCAATGGAAATAGGTGATATTGTTTTTCATTTCGTGTTTACCGAATGAAATAGGTAACACGTATTTTTTGAATATTCATCATGTGGATTTATCTTTTGTGTTGATCAGGCATCACAAACCCTTTTCGTGTTCGCCAAGTGGTTAGGCGGCATGATTTTCATATTTTGTGTTCACCAAGTAGATTAGGTGTCACAAACCCGCTTCGTGTTCATCGAGTGAATTAGATGTTACGATTCCCTTTCATATTCGCCAAGTGGATTGGACGACATGATTTTCATATTTTGTGTTCACCGGATGGATTAGGTGTCACAACCTCCTTCATATTCATCAAGTGGATTAAATGTCACGACCCCTTTTGGTATTCACCGAGTAGATTAGGTGGCACAATCTTCATATTGTGTGTTTACCAAGTAGATTAGGTGTCACAACATTTTTGTGTTTATCGAGTGGATTAGATGTCACGAACCATTTTCGTGTTCGCTGAGTGGATTAGGCGACATGACTTTCATTTTTTGTGATCACCAAGTGAATTAGGTATCACAAACCCCCTTCGTGTTCATCGAGCAGATTAGATGTCATGATCTCTTTTCGTATTTACCGAGTGGATTAGGTGGCACGACCCTTTTCATATTCACCGAATGGATTAGGTGGCATGGTCCTTCTCGTAATTGCCTAGTGGTATAGGCAACATGTCACATTCAATCATTTCTTTTAATTGTTTCAATCATATCATGCGATGTTTCACATTTGTAGGAAACTACAAATAACAGACAGGCAACCCAGTACTTTGAGAACCCTACTTCGAGTGAATTAGAAGTTCAGGCATCAAAGGAATTCAGAGCATTACAAAGTATTTCCCAATTCGGGAGCTTTTATATGCAACCCGTATACAAGGCTATCGCTTCATAAGAAGTGAAAAGCATTGACATGCGTTCCTTATTGCATACATTTTTGTATATCATGCATCATTTCATTTGCATAGAAAATGGGATTAAAATCCCACCAAAAAATAATAAATAAAAAAATTAATTCATCATCTACATTGTCAAAATTTAGGTTCATTTGGTCTTCGAGCGAAATCTCTGTAAGCCTCCACTCAAAGAGGGGTAATGTTGACACCTAAATTTTGATTTTTCTTTTTTTTTCATTCATATTACACAATTTAGAATTAATTCTCACCAAAATATTTCTCTATGCATTACATATTTATTTTTTCTACATTACATTTTGTATCAATGGTGGGGAACTCTATTGCTGAAGGACGACGAGCCCCCATGCATTTCTATCGCGACCTTGCAGGGCAACACTAACACTAGTCCATCGTGATTAGCCAACTAGTCAATGCTCGTGAAGGAAATTCGTTCTTGGTCAAGTAGTATTCATGATTTGTAGCTGGTCAACATTTACATGTTCAACAAACTCCAAGAGACCAGCCTCGAGCTTCCTCGAATCTGCAGATCCCACCTTCCCAATCTTCTCCTTCTCCGTGATTGAAGGCAATGCATTTCCAGGAGGAGCTTTTTGATAGCACTTGCTCTTGGATTTTTAGGTAGCGTTGGTGGTGATGATGGGAAGTTGACTACTTTTTGGAAGAGGCCAAAAGAAGTTCCCACCATGTGGAGTGAATGATGGGAAGTGGACCAAGAAAAAGAGAGAATAGAAGCAGGTGGGGGGCGCACAAAAAAAGGGATGGCAACTGAAATCTCTCTCTCTCTCTCCAGCAGGAACCATGATTAAGCTCTTCAAAGTAAAGGAAAAGCAGAGGGAAAATGCTAAAAAATGCTAAAGGAAGAGGACCTGTAAAGAAGTAACACTGTTGGGGAGTACTCAAAGAGAGGACTCAGTTTCTTCTGGACCGCATGATCAGAGCCACCTGCGGTTCCTTTTGGAGGACTGGAAATAAAAAAACGAACCCCCTATGTTCATGGAGGAATCCTTTTCCTTCAGAGAAACCACTCACATGTACCCCTACATACCTTGTGAGCTCAAACTCTCGAGTTTCATCATCTCCACCATCCGCGTCCCTCTCTACAAGCATTCTGAACCAGACTCGAAAAGCAATCTGCACTACCGAGCCATTGCTGGAATGCAGCCTAGTTCGTGAATGACACCAATCCAGCCGACCCATTTCCTTGCCTCAAGGGTGGTCCTTAATTTGCATAGATGGCAATTTTTATCCCAAGGAAGCCAAAAACTACGGATGTAATACCGCCTAGCAGAAGGACACGGTGCTGAAGACAGCAGTAGCTAGAGCGGGCTTGCATGTTTTGGTTTGGTCATAAGTGCAAGGCTGGCTCTTTGTGCTAAATCCCTCCACAGATCCAAGGAAAGGGAAGATTAAGACGGCAAGAGCAACCATGAAAATACCAACATACTGATACTCGGTGAAGAGGAAGGAAGTTGCTCCTTTAGAGATGGCATTCTAGATTCGATGCATGAGAGGTTTTGCAGAGAATGTGGCAAAGGGTTCCAATCTTGGAAGGCCTTGTTCGGCCACATGAAATGCCACTCAGATAAAGAAAAAAGCAACAATGGATTAAAAAAAAAAAAAAGGGAGGTCTCTCTGAGACTGGGAGGTTGAGGAAGGAGCGAAAGTTCTTGAAAATGGTGATGCTGGGATGGTCGAGAGGATTCTGACCAAGCCCATGGTTGTTGAGACTTTCTCTGAGTATCCTCCATTTGATTGTTTTCCCGTGAGAGACATGCGCCAGACGGTTGCTGTTGGTGTCATCAAGAGTGTTGAGGAGAAGGATCCCAGCGGTGCTAAGGTTACAAAATATGCTATCAAGAAGGGCAAGTGAATCGTGCGGCCCATCATCAGCACTTCCATGTTTGTTTTTGATCTTGTCCTCCCTGATTGGAAATATTGAACAATACACTTCAAGGATGGCTGGTTATTTTTTCAAGAAATTATAGGCACCCCTTCACTCATCCTTTGTATTCTCAGGCAAGAATGGCAAGTGATTTAAAGAGGCAAGAAGAAGGCAGTCGACCCGTTTGCCAAGAAGGACTAGCATGATATCAGGCCCCATCAGTGTTCTCCGTGAAGAATGTGGGCAAAACTCTTGTTACCCCGTACTCAGGGTACCAAGATTGCTTCAGAAGGTCTCAAACACAGAGTGTTTGAGGTATCATTTGCTAACTTTCAAGGTGATGAGGACCACGCCTATAGAAAGATTCGTCGGAGAAGTGAAGATGTTTAGGGAAAGAATGTCCTGACTAATTTCTGGGGAATGGACTTCACAATCGATAAGTTGAAGTCCTTTGTGAGAAGATGGCAGACATTGATTGAAGCTCATGTTGATGTGAAGACAACAGATAATTACACTTTGAGGATGTTCTACATTGGCTTCACTAAGAGACGTCCAAATCAGGTCAAGAGGACCTACTATGCGTAATCCAGCCAGGTCAGACAGATTCGTAGGAAGATGAGGGAAATCATGTTAAATTAGGCTACATCTTGCAACTTGAAGGAATGATCATGAGGATTAGAGGGGTCACTTTCCCTACACGTGTTTCTGCACAATTAGAGAATACCATGATACACGCGGCTCGTGGAATT
>JAGVVM010012325.1:0-16858 GCA_019149425.1 Psidium friedrichsthalianum
TGGAAAATGGTCAACCCCGTTCCAACAACTTTCAAAAAACTAGAGAAGTAACTTTTGCAGAGAAAAGAAGATAAAATTGACCATGTGTAAAGTTGAGCCACTAGCCTGTGACAAATTCCTGAGGTGTGAGCTGAAATTGCAAGATTAGTTTGGACAAGAACGGACTAATCAGAAGTATAGAAGCCTGAATAAAGAATAACTACATTAGATGCAAAAAGTCCCAGCAAATTTTGGCAGCACATTTCTTTTAAATTAGAGAACCCAAATAGACACTTCACAAACCTCTTTAAGAACAATTATTGGGAACAAGGACAAGTTAATCCAACATGAACACGAACCAGCACGATATGAACAAGAACAAGAACAAGGAGAAGGTATCTAACTCACAAGTTGGCCAAAAAGATGCAGCAATCTGGCCATCCTTCACCAAGATTGAATCAATAAGAAAATGGTTTAACAAGTACCAACCTCCAAGTTTGTCAAAAGGTAGATAATTGCCTCCACAAACCTCATACACAAACAGAAAACCCAACACACTTGGTTCACTAAAAAATTAGCAAGAAATGTTCAGCAGGGTCTTCCGGTTACGGAAATAGCATTCAACACTAAAACTTACTCTCTTGTCCTGAACAAGTTGACATTAGCAACCCCAACGATAGCACACATCTATCAGAAAAGGGTATGCTTACCATTGCTGTGGAGTCTAGTATATAAAATTCTGAGCTCAGGCTTGTTAGTCTCTATTAGGAAAATGTCGTGACAAAGCATGCAGAAAACAAGAATCTAGGAGACATGATTCAAGACATGAACAAGTTCATCGAACGCCACCCAACACGAGCATGTGAAGAAACCCAAAACTTCTACAGATGAAAATTGAACACCGAAGAAACAATCCGGGTCGGTGACATCTACAAGATTGAAATCAAACCACCACCTGGTTCCTCTTGCTTCAAGTGAAAACACGAATCGATAAACTAAGCAAGTAGCTCAGGAAGCAAGATGAACGATCGAATGCGGTCGATATAACTGGAGACGAAGAAAGAATCATCATGAGAGGAGCTTACCCTTGGGGATAAACAATGGATTCATCGAATCAAGGATCCGCGGACTTACCAGATCACGGGATCCAAATCGCAGTTAGCTGCGGAATCCGCAGAGCAGGAGCTCGGAAACTCCCCGCCCTCGAAAACGGAATCAGCCCGGACCAACAGACGGGAAGAAGAGGAGAGACTCGTGAGGAGTGGACGAGTGACACCGGAGCGAGCAACGGGGGAATCGCTTGAGGTCGCAGATACTGGAGAGTAGGAGTCTAGATAGCCGAAGCGCGTTTTAGGGTTTTGCGTGACTAAACGTGAATAACTTTATACTTTCAGTTAACGAAACTAAAACCATAAAAAAAGAACCGACAAAAAATTTGTGATTCTTTTAATTATCCAAACTGAACTGAAAATGTAGAAAATTTCAGTTCGGTTTAGTTGTTCGTTCAGTTCTGACATCCCTAGCCCCTGCCACCGGGGCTGCGTTACTGCAGATACATACCGGTGAGCCTAACTGTGCAGAGTTGATTCGTTGCTATTTGCTCTCCCCTGTGCTAGCACGTGAGCGACTCCTAGACAAGGTGAAGGATCGGCGCAGGAGACAGTCCATCCGCAAAAACCACCTTTAACCGCATAAACTTATTAAAGGCAAAGTGTACACGACCCCAACACATAACCCAGGCACGTAATGAGGCACCAACATCACAAGCTTTTACAAGACTAGCATTTGCTGAATTGAGCGTTTGACCGAGCTTTGAGAACTTAGCTTTATTCGAAGAAATCAAAACCCGACCGAGAGCATGCCACAGACCTCTAAAAGCTAAAACAGTTAGAAACTCAAAAACTGTTCAGTTGCGCTTTTACGTTTTCTGCATGTCCAACTTTACATCAAAAAGATAATTTCCATCTTCGTGGTTCTTTAAACACAACTGAAGATCAAAATTCATACCCTAGAAGAAAAACCAAAAGTTCCTAATTCACGTAATAGCACCGACCCGGATGAATGTATGGCGATTGCGAATCAAGACAGTTGCAGCCACTTCAGTGTACTAATCGATCATCTACTCTTCACTATATCATTTGTCAACGCTTACCGCTTCATTACTACTGCATTGGCTCTAATTACATCAACGAAAGAGACTCATACAATAATCTTCCGTAGAATCAGAAGCACGTTAATGTTGCAATTTCGTAACAGAGTATAGATATTGCCATATAGCGCTCAGAAGAGAATGCATGGAGAAAAATATGATTCAATGACTTCCCATTGCATCAACAAGATAAATGTACTTTGTTTCCCCTTTTTCTCAGTCTATCTATTCTGACAGAGAACGATACGACTCCAAGAAAAAGCGCCTATTTTTCCATGCCAGTGTGAATAAACGGAACAGAGTGAGAGACTCTTTACCCACCTAGCTAAGACCTTTTTTCAGCTGTGTGAAACTTATTGCCTAAAGGCTTGCTATTGTTACATATCTTATTGCATATAATCTTCATAGTAATCATCACTTATCACGGAGACAAACCTCTCCAGCCAAGGAAGCTGATGCAAATCTTTGATAGCATCTACGTATGAGTCTGTACAGCGAGGAGGGGATTGATATGGATGGTGATCACTGAGACTGAAGCCACCAGCAGAGAAATCGTTGGATGAGTGCCAGTTGCGATCTCTCTTGGTCCGAGTATGCATCCATTATCATGGGGAGTGAATTGAAAGTTTCCCAGGCCCATTGTTCTGATTCTTGAGCTGAATGTGAAACTAAATCCTCAGAACGGTCTTCATCCCAGAATGCACATTGACAAGTCTGTTGGCCTACTTGGTATTCAGCACCACAAGAATAACAGAACTCATGGCCACACCTGCAAGACAAAGTAAACAGAATTCAGGTTAAAAACTGATTACGCAGTCCCATGAGAAATCGTATATTGTGCCATATTTGGAGCAGAGCTCTAAAACTAGTTTAAGAAAAAATGTGCAAGTTTTACTTTGGTTTTTAAACCAGTAAGACTCATCAGCAAAGTGATTAGTTTGCATACGCACGTAATTGACTTAGTATTGAGTGGAACGAGTTCTTATAAAAGCTATTGATGTGTTCAGCAATTATTATCTTCTGTAGTATGACAGCACTCTTCACGGCATGATTACATGCGGGTACACTACACCAGGTACATGCCTTGCATAAAGGATGCAAGAGCCTTCTAACTTATTCATGGAAAACCCCAGAGTGACCTGATGATTGGAACCAACCACACTGTCCTTCCCATCTGTGACACCTAGCTAGAATACAGATAATTCAAGTTCCATTGACAGTGAGGTCATTGTTGAAGTGCCAAGTTCTTCTACATTTCTAGAATATCTGCTCCATACTTCTAAGTGCAAACTGCCATGCTGGCCGAAGTACCCTAATATTCCAGAAAACCAAATAAAGCCTGATATTTTCAGGAAAGAGTTAAAAAGCGTTCGATGCCATTTTGGGCATTTTAGCCTGCATATACGAAAATGTCGTCACTCATAGACACAATTCTTCTTACCAGCATCTCATATGGTGGCAACCCTGAGTGAGTTCAATCATTCTACGACACTGCTGGCAACGCCTCCATCTCTTGTTTGCTGCTAGACGATGCAAAGTGATGTCTGCAGCATCTCTTTCCTCTGCTGGAAGATCTTGGTACTCTTCACAGGTCAATGAAGAGTGCCAGGGGACACCACACCCCAAACAAATAAACCTCTGACAAGCTGGACACTCAATGCAGCTGTTTTCTGACTGACTTGAGGAACTTGCCCTGGCTGACAAGCATTCCTGAGGATCGAGCAGGACAGAACAATTTGGAAAGGGGCAATAGATTTTATCAGAGTGAATATTCGCTTCCCCAAGGACTCTTTCCAGAGATTCATATGAAGCAAGTGGAAGGAAAAACTTGCACTCAGTAGGTGATACATGGTATTTGCATTTCAACTGGGGACATCTGATAGGAACTTGAGAAGTTTGTACTTTTCCATCAACATAAGTTCTCATACATTGGGAACAGAACTTGTGTGAACATTTCATGGTGATCATCATGGGTGATGGTTTATCCTCACAACAAATAGAACAGTTGTCAACAGACAACTCTCCATCGACAGGATATGAAACGATCCCAATAGCCACTTGTGCCAGTCGGCATGCCCTATCCAGCTCATTACTGGGCACAACTTCCAAAAGAAAGGTATCAAAACTAACTGCATGTTCCAGTATTCTCTGCCTCAATGCAACAAGAAGTGGAATCTCAAGCTTATCCTCCTTCACTATCTGTCAAAAGCACCCATGTCACACAACCATTTGTTATAAATGCACCGCATATTCAACATGCAACCAGGAAAAGGATAATTTCTACCTCTCACAAGTATTAATCAAACAATAACAGATACATTCTTCTTTAGACAAGCTTACCTGATCATATAACATCTGTGAATCAGTAACGGCATAAACATGACGGATGTTGTTCTGCAAAGCCTCCACTAGACCATCCATCAAAGCTAAATAATCGGCCACAGATTCCTCCACAAAGAAATCCAACTTTTTCTGCACCTGGATAATAGGAAGATCAGCTAGCCGTTCCATAAACACCCCAATTCCGGAAAGCCCAACAGCATATTCCCCGACCTCGTTGATTGAAATGCCCTTGAAGAACAATTTCACTGAGAATTCACCTAGAAGATACTTGGGCTCCTCCTTAAGTGATTCCTCAGTCTCCCTCCACACTTCATCCTCATCACAACAACTGCGAAATTCTTCCTCATCTTCCTCTAGCTTAACTTCCCTAGCCATTTTCAGGGAAGAGCCATCGCAAGAAACAGCTCGTTCATCCATCCTAGACACCTTAGCTCAGCAGAACACTATGTCCAAATAATTTTGATTGAAAAGTTTGAACTTATCAGCATTTGACACACAGTTCCAATTAACAGAGGAATCCATCTGCAAACATAAAATGGAAATTCAATGTTAGCAGTAAATCAAAATCCGTATAGCAATTACACATCTGCATCTCCGAACTTCAGTTTTCTAACCAGTTACAAAGAAAGAATCTAATCAAAGTCAATCACTCGTCTGACCTCTCTGAATATCAAGACAATAAATATTTAAAAACACGCAAGTTTTCAATTTTCAAGATGTTTCAAAAAATCAGAAATAATCCCCAAGATCTCAAGTCCATGTGTAATTTCAAGTCCATGTCTAGACCAAACATGGGAATCAAACTCTTTCAAACTTTTGTGGGAGGAAGCAACGAAAACCAGAAAGAAATAGCAATTTAGCATCCTCTATATGCATCACAATTTCTCAGGAAAGCACCGGAGAAGGGCTTTGCACACCCAATAAACAAGCAATACCAAGATCAGAACAATATGAAACTACTCAGGAAAGGAAAGAAAAAGACAAAGGATCTCCAATTTGCAACAACAAGGCAAAGTCAAATTCGTAACTAAGACATCAGAAACCCGCAAACCCGCAGAGAGGAGCATCAAGCTTAATCACAAGCTACCGCATGAACAACCCCGTTAAAAATATACCCACCAAACCAAAAGAAGATACACAGCAGAACACGACAAACCAAAATCGCAACAACAGGGAAGGAGAGAGGGAAAAAAAAAAAAAACAACGGAATACAGCACAAGCAAAAGAACTGCTCAGGTCCAATTCGATCGCCTTCGGTTCAGGCACAAAACACATTCGTTTTCCTCTTCTTCCACAATATCAGCCGATCCATTGGATCTCTTGAAAAAAAAAAAAAAAGGCCGAAACTTCAGTAGCGTCAAACCCAAACGAGGGACCTAGATTTCTGAACTTCTCTCAGAAACCCGCTTCTTGCAAGCTATGAAAAAAGCAGTAGATTGAGATTGCTTCTTCGCATGTATACCTAAGGAAGGTTCTTCGCGAATCCCTGCCTCGGATCTCATCATCGATTCGCCTCCAAGTCCGATTTCTCTCCAGCACGGTATCCGTCGCTGCATATTGGGTGTCCCGACCTCAGCAGAAAATGCCCCACGCGGGATTGACCGCGAAGGAATTCATCGTCAAGTTTTGCAGAGAAGGAGAGAGAGAGAAGTGCTACAAGCAGAGGAGGCTTCGTCAAGATTCCACCAACAACTTGGGTTTCTAGTTAAGCAAAATGGAAATGATAAGAGCTGGACCATATTCTTCTACACGCAACCTTGACAACCACATGAGATGATACGGTGTCGTTTTGGTCGAACGAGACGAACTAACCCCCGGTCGGACCATATATCACTGTTCCTTCACGCGTTTCCATTTCCGTCCTGCTCTCGGCGCCATGACAACACAACACTCGCGTCAATTTCACAAAATCGACTTGTCATGATTATGTACGAGAATATCACTCCATTTATTTAGTAGAAATTAAATAATATTAAAATATTTTTTTAAATAAATAATCGCCTATATCACTTTAAATAATTAGTTAGTAAAAAATATTTCATACTCAACAACAATTTGTATTTATAAATTTTCATGGACGATGAAAAAAAATTTATTCATTCATTTTTGTGAGTAAAATACAAGTGATGATTTTAGGAAATATTATTTCAAACAAAGTAAATGATTATTTTTGAAAAAAAATATATTTTTCAAGTCATTCATTTTTCCTAAAATAAATGCACTCTAATAACTCTCAATCTATTGTGTACTTTCTTGAAAAATAGCTCTACACAAATTGTGGAATTATTTCCAAAATCAATATATATTTTACCTTTCAGTGATAGCTACAACTTACTAATGGACTTTCCTTTTCGGAAATTCATTTCCTTTACACGATGTGTTATAATACTTTAGATTATTTTCATCATGTTCCTTCCGGTGAAAGCTATTTCCACTTTGTACATGACTAAATCCATCCAATTCTCGTTAAAAGAGTCGAAATGATCCTTAATCTCCCAATTGACATAAATCGGTAAATCCAAATTTTTTTCCTTTCCCTTTTTCAATGTCATAGTTTTATGTAGAATCCAGTTATATAATCATGAATATCACATCTTATTTTTCATTGAGTAATATCCGAAATAAAGTAAAAGAAAGTGAACCTCAAAAGAGAATTAACAACATATAAAACACATAAGGTCATTTGTTTCATGAAAAATCCATAAAAAAGGAAAATGAATCCCTGAAAATCACTTTCAAGGAAAACAGTTTGTTATCCTTTGTTTGGTTCTACGTGACCAAATTTTTTTTTTTCTAGTGTTTGGTTCTCATTTGGAAAATGATTTCAATCTCATGGTTTTATTTTAAGCAAAAAATTTAAAAATAAAAAAAATTATTTTATTTTTTTATTTTTTCCTTCTACCTTGCCAATTAGCTCGAGATTGGTGAACTCAAGGCCAAGCCTCATCGGGTGACCTTGAGGCCAAGACTTGTCAAGCAAGCTCAAGCTTGCCTCGCCATAGGCGTGGGCTGACGAGATCTTGCCAGCCTGTGCCTGTGGCCTGTCACTCTCCGTCATTGAGGCCAGTGACCAGCCAAGGGGAATAAAAGAAAAATAAAATAATAAAATAAAAAGAAAAGAAAATATAAGATAATAAAATATTAAAACAAAGTATTAAAAATTTCGAGAGGAGCAATTTTGGAGTGTTGGAGTGTTTTCACCTTCTTTGGATTGAGGAATTCACTTTTATAATTTTATGCATGGATATTTTCGTTGATCAGAAAGTGTTTTTGATTGACTTGTCATTTTTAGTGAACCAAACGGGTGAAAATCCGAAAAACTAATTCTCCAAAAAAAAAAAAACACTCCAAGGAGCACACCCATAACTTATTTTTAATGCGTGTTTTTCATTTTATTGATAAGATACATTAATCTTTCAAGATCATCTGAAGCGGAATTCTATTTGAAGTATATAAATCTTGAGCTCCTAAAATACATGGATGACCTCATGAATACGTATTAAAGTTATATGTACCGGGAGTAATGAACTTTAGTTATTTAACACAAAGGAATTAAGGAAAGAGGGAGAGAGAATCATGGGTTACAATCGGTGCTAGGGGCCTACGTCAAAAAGTGAGGTTCGCTTTGCTGGGCATTAGTTCTTCCTCGACGGGCAATATTGCTTCCGACTGCTCGCATCAAACCCACCCAGTTTATTCTCCATTTTTTTTTTTTTTGGCTTTTGGGGAGGTGGGGTTGTTCCATTTTTTGGTTAATAACTTTTTTTTAATAGAAAGATATTGCGATAGAGACCCCAACTACCAGAAGGTCATGATAGATCTTACAAGTTTTATGAGCTAGTTAAATTTAGAAATTTTCATGTATAAAGATGACATTGACACAAAACAGTTTCATAAGCTAATTTATTCTATTTTTATTAAAAATCACTACGATGCCCTGTATTGATACTAATAGTATCATCATTCAATACTTCATCTTATCTTGTCACGAAAATTATGTTCTATATAACTTTCACTAGGGTAAGCTATATATAAATATGAATTAGACATCCCATTATATTGATTCCTTGCCCTACTAAGGGCAAACAATTCCACGTTAAGCAATGTTTGAAGGTTGGTTGGCGTCTTGCCCTATTCACGAGATTAATGTCGTATTTTATAAGCTTGAAAGTTATCCTAAAATGTGTTTTTTTTCATTAAAAAAAGCAGTTCTTAATTGATTGATAGAGCAAATTCTAGCTTGGAATGGGAAATTGATAATCAAAATGAAACCTATAGTTTTATCCGTAGTTCATACGCTACCAAGAGCTTCACTGATCTCGGTCATTTTCTTAATCAACTGATCGACTGGATCGTATGACTTTCAGTTATTTTATTAAAATCCTTTCAATGGCAAACCACATTGTCAGGCTCAAGACAAGGGTTATCCTAACAAGACCAGGCACGTGAGTTTTGTCCTTTCCATGCGGAAAAATGCGCAATTGCTTTGACTTTTCAAAAACCCTAAATGGTTTTGCAAATCGAAGACAGTTCTGTAAAAAGAAACTGTTGCCCCATTTAACAGTGAGGCCATAATGATTTGCCACTGCCCCCGAGGAATGATATTTTATTCTACCATGTATTTTAAGGCTGTGAGAGCTGTTGGTTTCCAGGACGGATCAGATTTTGATCAGACTTATGGAGACTAGCTTAGACCATGGACTTCATTGTGAATTGTAGTATCTTGCGAACACGATTAATTTAGATAAGCTCTTGAATTTGATGGTGCCAATGTACTCGATCTCACGCGCTCATTCTTGGTGTCATTGAGGCACGCCATAATTCCAGCATTGACCATTGTGGATTTTAGGGTTTACATGCACTAGGTCTCTTGACCTCATTAGCATAGTCCATTAGACCGACTTACACTGTCGTGTGCTCAACTTAGATGAGATCAAAAACTTAATGGCATCGATATGCTTAGATTCATGAATTGATCAAATTAGATCTGCCATCAATATCATTGATTTGCAAATTTAGTTATATAGGTATTCTATGTGGCTACTAAAATTGTTGAAATATCCCAATGCCGTTTGTTAGTGTCAAGTTCTGCCCTAATTTATTTTGCACGTGCGTCTATTCTCGTTCGTCAAATTCCACATGCCACTTCTAATTCGAATTGGATGTGAGGGGGGTATTGAAATATCTAATATCACCTTTTTTTGTTGATAATAGGAATTAGACATCTCAATGTATCGATTCCTTACCCTTTTAAGGGCAAACAATTCCACATTAAGTAATGCTTGAAGCTTGGTTGGCATCGTGCTCCACTTATAAGATTAATATCGTATTTTATGAGCTTGAAAGTTGTCCTAAAACATCTCTTTTTTTTCATTAAAAAAGCAATTCTTAATTGATTGATGGAGCAAATTTTAGCTTGGAATGGGAAATTGATAATCAAAATGAAACCTATAGTTTTATCGGTAGTTCATATGCTTCCAAGAGCTTCACTCATCTCAGTCATTTTCTTAATCAATTCATCGACTGGATATGTGACTTTCAGCTATTTCATTAAATCATTTCATTGGCAAACCACTTTGTCAGGCTAAAAACAAGGGTTATTCTGACAAGACCAGGCACGTGGGTTTTTGTCCTTTCCATGCGGAAAAATGTGCAATTGCTTTGACTTTTGAAAAACCCAAAACTCGTTTTGCAAATGGAAGACAGTTCTGGAAAAGAACCGGTTTGCCCAAATTTAATAATAAGACCGTAATGATTAGCCACTGCCACGAAGAATAATATTAAATTCTACTACGTATTTCAAGGCTGGGAGAAACTGGCTAGTTTCAAGGATGGATCAGATTTTATCATCAGACTTGTCGAGAGTAGAAGTCGACGCGGCAATAATTTTGATTCGAAAAAATAATTTTAATTAAAATAATTTATTTTATTATTTCATAGATAAGTTTAAGAGAATTAAAATGTATTTTGTAATTATACAAAATTTTTATTTTTATGGATAATTTCTCTTTTTAATTTTTGTCATTTAAGTCAAGTAATTACTTAGTTACTTTGTAAAATTTCATTAGACATTTCGAATTAATTAAAGATCAATTCATATTGATTCTCTTATATAACATATTACATATATAACATTTTTTTGCACTACTCGTCTAATTATAGTGTTACAATGAGTTATTTAAACTTAAAAACAGAAAGCCCATGTTAGGTTAGTGTATGATTTTAGATTAGCTCGATCCTCCAAAATCTACACCGAATCACAACAAGGGAATATCTGATTTGATCTTAGTGTAATTGGTGATATGTGTATATACACATTCAAATGGAGTCGCCACTAGTTTTTAAGAAAGGTAGATTGAAAACTTATCGAGGGATCGGGAAACCATTTGATTATATGCAACCAGAGAAATCTAGGGTTGTGAGAACCTGATTACGTTGGTGTTTCCATTGACACCCTTTCGGTACTGAATTGAGTTTTTTCTGCAAATTTCAATTCATTTTTTAATCCATAAGGTAAGCCAATGCTAAGCGTTCACACAGGCTATTTTTATTTTTTATTTTTATTTTCCAAAGTTTCTAATACTAGACTAAGTCTAAAGTATTTAAATCTAGGTAAATCACAACAAATGAATCAAGTGCGAAATCAAGGAATCATAGAATGGATAAATTGCATCATAAAACCCTAACAGAGCCCTAAGGGCTTAGAGAAATGTGGTTCAGGTTTAATTTCAAAGGTATTTATGATTTTCCTAAAAATACAAAATCTATGAAATTTAGGCCTAAGTTTATGAAATGAGGTCAAACTATCCTAATCTAAGCTTATTCTATTTTTAGGGATTTTTTGAAATTTTTCTGATATTTTGAAATTTTCCAATTTTTTTTATTTTTTATTTCCTATATAAGAGATGTGAGACTTCATTCTATTTTTTTATTTCGAGAAAGTTACTCTTTTTTCAGAACTAACTTTTTTTTATTCTTATTTTTGCTCCAAAATTGTTTGTGGGAGCAAAATCAGAATCAAAATTATTTACGTTACCAAATATGATTCTCATTCTTTTTGTTTCGGTAATAGAATCGAAAAACCAAAATCGTTGCCATGCAGGGCTTAACTAGCCCATGAAATCCATTTTATTTTGTAATATCCTTTATATAACAGGGTAATATAGATAGGCTCTTAGATTTGATGGTGCCAATTGTCTTGTTAATTGAGGCACACTATAATTCAACATTAACATTGTGGGATTTTTGTTTGGTTTCTAGTGGTCTCCGGGCGCTCGTCACATACATGAAAACATGTCATACATGCAGCGGAAGAAAATAAATTCAAACGGCGCCCTAGATCGTCTTAGAAATCCTCGTATACTTGAATCGAAAAAATCGAACTTTCTAAAACAAGTTTAGAAACGTACCTGGAATAACAGAGGTTGGATGCAGCTCTGCTTCTTTGTCCTCGAGCCCAAGAGATGTCGGGCCTCTAGTTCAGACACGCCCCGACACCGTGCGACCTTGAAGATGGAGATTCAGAGAAACGGCCCTCGATTATGCTAGTAATCCTCGCGGCGTCTCACCCGAACCCTTCGTTTTCAACCAATGGAAACACAACTTTGTGTATCCAAATTGGTCGATTCTCGAGCTCACTTTCTCACGAAATTTGGCACGTATATGTGTGACTCTCCAAGTTTCTAACCTTTTGAACTTGAGACCCTTACCTCTATTTATAGAGAGTTAGAGGAGAGAATGAGGGGGAGGGGCGGTATAACCGCCCTCAAAACCCCCTCACGTGCGGCCCCAGGAGAGGCCGTTACATGAGCTGCCAGCTGGCCCACGTGACCAGCCACATGGGCCCTCGCCCAAGGGCGGTTCCCACCTTTGACCAGCCTGTCGGCCAGTCGTGGGTGCCCATTTGGGCAGCCAAATGGCGTCGTTTTCGGCGGTGATTCTCATCCACGGGCTCTAGACATTCTAGGCTTGAAGTCCCTCGAGTTTCGTGATCAAATCACGTCGTTTGATGTGCCAAACGTCTCTGTCAAACGGATAGAAAATCCTATCCTACTTTTGACTTTTCTAGAGGATAACCTTTCTTATCCTTTCTTTTTGGATAACAAACCTTATCCAAATGATACATAGCATGATGTAACCATTACATCATCCATGACATCATCATGATGTCATGCCTGTGTCATCTATTTCGTCCTTTTAGTGAGCTTTAGAAAAAAGAAAACGAATCCAATCCGTTTTAACTCCTTTTGACTATCCAAATAGTCCTATCGCATTCTCGCGATCCGTCTTCGTTATGGACGTCGCCAGATGTCGGTTAAGGCGTGTGACATCCTAGGTTCACTCCTGAACTGGCAGTGAGATTCCTCAAGGAATTGATCGTCCAAATCAATCCTTAGATCCCACAAACCGTGAGTGACGTCTAGCAACAATCACGGTTACCCAGTCAGAATGAAGTACGAGGACAAAGTGAACTGTTGGCCTTGGTTGGTGTTATTCAGTCCTTCTGTCTTACCATGTCCCGATCGAATGAGGGCCATGGATATCTGAGTCAACCCACAGATTCGATCATATGCACAAATCTATCTAACGTGCATTCGGCGAGACTCCTCTCGACTTCTGCCTTGGCCAAGGACTTTCTAATATACGCATAGATTGCATAGGACATCAACCTCATCTAATGAGGAGACAGATCCCAACTGTTGCCCACCCTGTGACTTCGTATATGGAGGACTGTGACCATCATGCACAGAAGCGGATCAATGATCGGCCAATATCGTACCTGTGAACCACAGCCATCCAATATACAAGCCAGCATTGTGGCTCAGGTCTGAGGACCATTAACACACCAAAGCCAAGAGCGATTGAGACATTGACCAAGCACGAAGCCTCCATGTTAGTCAATCGCTCTTTCGTCACGTTCAGTGGATTCGATCGAACTCGTTTCGATACGAACACCTGTGTCCAGCTTAGACGTCTAACGTCCGATGACTTGTGACTCGTCATCCCTATTGGGCATCCAATGCTCAATAGCGAGGCTGCGAACACACTGGTCTCAACGGCTCGTGGATGCCCAATCCACGATCCTTCGACCAGGAACCAATTTGAATTCAGAGACCAACTGATGACCCGTCACACATATTCTTGACGCCTCAAGAATGGGTATCAGTTTCAACTGATCTAATGGACTTTATTCATCTAAATAAAGGACAAGATGAATAAACAAGCGTCTTGCCATTAATAAAATATCGATAGTACAATATTTATGCCATACATGTGACCATCACATGGTTGCTTTAGGCATACTCCTAACAACCTCCCACTTGCACTAAAGCCAACCATGCTGATATCTTAAACCATTCTACTAATGTGTTTCTCATATACAGCCTGGGGTAACGCCTTAGTGAAGGGATCCGCTATATTATCCTGCGGAGGCGATTTTCTGCACGGCGATGTCGCCTCTCCCACGATCTCTCGAATGAGATGAAGCGCCTTTCGATGTGCTTGGACTTCTGGTGAGACCTTGGTTCCTTTGCTTGAGCGATCGCTCCACTGTTGTCGCAAAAACAATGGGATCGGCTCCTCGATAGCAGGAACTACTCCAAGCTCTGCGATGAACTTCTTCATCCAAGCGGCTTCCTTTGCAGCTTCTGAAGCTGCCACATACTCTGCCTCAGTGTGGAGTCAGCAGTTATACTTTGCTTGGAACTTTTCCAGCTAACTGCTCCACCATTCATTATGAATACAAACCCAGACGTTGACTTAAAGTCATCAGGATCTGATTGGAAATCAGAGTCCGTATATGCCTCAACTTTGAAATCTGCTTCTCCATATATCAAGAACAAATCCTTAGTCCTTCTCAAGTACTTAAGGATGTTCTTGACCGCGATCCAGTGTTCTCACTGGATCCGACTGATATCTGCTTGTAATGCTCACCATAAGCAATATCAGGTCTCGTACATAGCATAGCATACATTATGCTACCATGGCCGAAGCATATGGTATCTTCGCCATTTTCTGTCTCTCCTCAGGGGTCTTGGGACACTGCCCCTTAGAAAGACGTATTCCATATCTAAAGGTAACAACCCTCTCTTGGAATACTCCATGTTGAACCTTTTCAACACTTTATCTATGTACGTGGACTGTGAGAGGCCAAGCAATCATCTGGATCTATCTCTATAGACCCTAATGCCCAAAATTAGGTGGCCTCTCCTAAGTCCTTCATGGAGAATTTCTGCGACAAGAACAGCTTAATGGATGACAGCATTGGCATATCATTACCAATCAGCAATATATCATCCACATACAGGACCAGGAACGCAATAGCGCTCCCACTGAGCTTCTTGTATACACAAGGCTCATCCGATTCTTCATGAAGCCAAACGTTTGATCACTTCATCGAATCGGATGTTCCACTCCTCGAGGCTTGTTTTAGTCTCATAATGGACCTCTTAAGCTTGCACACCTTATGCTCTTCGCCTTTGGACTCAAACCAGGCGGCTGTTCCATATAGATATCTTCTTCAAGAAATCCATTAAGGAACGCCGTTTTGATGTCCATTTGGAATATCTCATAGTCAAGTGTGCAGCTATGGCCAATAAAATCCTAATGGACTTCAGCATGGCGACTGGAGAAAGGTTTCATCATAATCAATACCTTCTCTTTGGTGATAACCTTTCGCCACCAGTCTAGCCTTGTATGTTCCAACTTAACCCTCTGCATTGATCTTTCTCTTAAAGATCCATTTACAGCCTATAGGTACAATACCTTCAGGTGGGTCAACTAATGTCCATACATGTTGGAATACATCGAGTCCATTTCAGATTTCATGGCCTCAAGCCATCTGTCAGAATCCTTATCTGACATAGCCTCTGTATATGACTCGGGATCGTTTGGTTGATCGCCGTCGTTTACCATAAACAACGGCTGCATCTCATCAACCAAATTCCCATAGTAACGTTCAGGAGGATGAGACACTCTCAAACTCCTTTTCAGAGGCGTGTATCTGAAGCTCCCACTGAATCAGAGATCGGAGTCTGAACCTGTGGAGTCGTTACCTCTTCATTTCCTTCTTTCAGGACTATCCTGCGGCCTTCGCCCTTTTCTTGGATGAACTGTTTCTCCAGAAAAGTGGCGTGCCTACTGACCCAAACTCTTTGGTCAGAATGGAAATAGAAGTAATATCCAAGACTTTCTCTCGGATATCCTATAAAACGACCCTGTTCAGACCTTGCCTCCAACTTGTCTGATTTCAGCTTTTTCACAAAAGCTGGACATCCCCAAATCCTAAGATGATTAAGACTTGGTTTCCTACCATGCCACATCTGATATGGTGTGGTAGGGACAGACTTGGACGGCACTCTATTCAGTATGTATGCGGCAGTCTCTAGGGCATATCCCCAAGATAGATGGGCAGGTCGTGTAACTCATCATGGATCGCACCATATCCATAGGGTACATTTTCTTCTTTCTGATACACCGTTGTGTTCAGGAGTCCCTGGAGGTGTCCATTGGGATAACATGCCATTTTCTTTGAGATAATCCAAGAAATCAATACTAAGGTATTCTCCTCCTCGATCTGATCGAAGGCCTTAATACTCTTCCTGTTTGTTTCTCAACTTCATTTCTGAATTCCTTAAACTTTTCAAAGGATTTAGCCTTAGAATATTCGTTCATAAGTCACATACATCTGTAGTATTAGTCCCAATATATCAGTAGCCCTCTCACCTTGACCCATGAAGGGCGATTTGGTCATTTTTCCTTGAAGATAAGCTTCACAGGTTGAGTATGGTTCAAACTAGATGGATTGATAAATCCATCATTACTCAACTTGTTAATCCCTGCCCTCTCCAATATGACCTAATCGGAGGTGCACAGGTACTTAGGATTAGGAACCACTGCTTTGGCGTTTCTCATGGCATTAATATCATTGTGCTTATTCGAATTGGTAATCGCATTTCCAAACACGTCAATGGTGAAAAGACCATTGATCAACTGAGCTGAACCAACGACTTTTCTATTATGAAAGATGGAACACATATCACTGTAAAGGAAGAATTCATAATTCTCTCTTATTAGACAAGATACAGATATTATGTTCCATACAGCTCTTTCATAATACAAACATTTGATAACACAATTACATGTCCACTAGGCAAAAGTAAATGACAGGTCCCCTATAGTTAATGGCAGCACTTGTTACTCCATTCGCAAAAGTTTAGGACTATCTTTCATTTTACCCCTCTTCGGTTTATTTCCATAATTCATGCAACAACATACAAAATATGTACTTTGCACCTTGAATCTAGAACCACATAAAGCTGGATTGGAACTAACCATAAGGATTAGTTATCAATAAGCACAAGAGATCATACCTCCATGGGATGCTCC
>JAGVVM010012327.1:0-23062 GCA_019149425.1 Psidium friedrichsthalianum
CGATTTAATGCACACCATTCTAAGAAACTATAACCACAGACCGTACAGGAAGTTTCATTTCTGACATAGATAGTACACGCACCATGCTTGTCATGCTGTGCAACTTAGTACACACATCAATCTGAATATATGAATGAATGATGAACGTCAATTCACCTGGATCATTTCCGGTGATCTCTGGTGTTATTTCCTGGCCATGGTGTGCATCCTGGCATAATCCCATCCTTCTTCGGAACTGTGTCTGTGCTTTAGCAACAGCCCATTTGATGCGGACGCTTGGAATTCTTCATATCTCTCTACAGATATGCAAAGAGAACGCATAAGAAACACAAGTTCTGATAGAAAACAGAGGAGGACCCAAGTTGGATCCAAAACACAAAGAGAGGGTACAGATGAGTAAGGTCTGGGTGAGTGGGTGGTGCGATTCCTTCTAGCTCTGCGATCTTGCACAAATGATTGTTTGAACTTTAATCCTTCATATAATCATTGTTTGGTGAATACCAATTCAGGACTCGTGGCTCAATGTTTATAGCTTCTTGCAGAACGGAACCCATTTCCTAGCAAACTCTGGCAGTTTCAGAGAGTGCTCAAATGTCAACTGGCAGCTCCAGCATCAGATCACGTAGCAAGAGGACCTTGGTCAACGTGTGTTGTCAACTGCAAGAATGGATAGCAACAGTGTTTGCTGTAACAAGAGGGGTTCTTAAGGGGTCCACAGTGACTGACAAAATATCGACAGCTGCCAATTGTGATGGTTCTCTTCTCTGTCATATCTGTTCCCGATTAACACACAACCACTCTAATGAACATTGCAATTACCGGACTAAAGAAAACCGTATCTGTCATCACAGATGTAAAAGACAAAATCAACCAGAACTTATGAACTTACAAGTTGACCTACCTGAGGCAAGCCTGTCAAGATATGTCCCGCCGATTTAACGGAAACCATTTGGGGAACGATCCATATCCCTGATATTGCAACCATAATCTCACATATCACAGATATTAACCAAAAGTACATGATGCATTAGTCACAGGATTTGTTATACGGTAGTGCAAAAAAATGCAGATGACTAATCGAGCAGCCGCAGCATAAGACCATCCTGTATGGATTTATTCTGGAGGATGGAATAAGACCTTCTTGAAGAGGCTGCCTACTTCCTCATTCCTGCGAGGAAAAAAAGCAATACAAGAATGAAGAAATAGCATTTTGATAGCAATAGCTACCTGACAGCTCTCCTATTTCATTAATACACACGTTCTGGCCAATAGAGAAAACAAATGTTGAGAAAATCAATGGTATTCGCTGCCATTATGGAGATCCCTATACTTACAGCAGGATTTATCCCCATGAAAGAAAGGAAGATTGGCAGAGCTCAGGACTTATAAAGCAATAACTCACAATAAAGAGGTCATCAAAAGGCACATCATTGCTACATCAATATCTCCGCTCCCCGCTCAGAGGTTTCCTGGCCGAGTAGTCTATCATTGTCGACATTTTCTCCTGTTTCATCTTCCACCTCGACTCTCGGTCCTTCCAAGCAACTTGCCATTCCATGTGGCCAAATTCCCTTGCCCGGATTCAACAACTCTTATGCTGACGTGCAAGAGAAGAAGATCTTTCTCAATAACCACGAGGGCATGCCTAACCAGATAATTAGCATATCAATTAGAAGCTTAATATGACATAAATGGGGCACCATGCACACGTGCTGGGGGGCAGAGAGAGAGAGGAGAGAGAGAGAGAGATACACTGATTGAGTAACATTCAGATGCATACGAAAGTGGACGAACACGTTCCCTCCACCACTCCAACTCCAGGAGATGCTGTAGAAAGTCGTTCTAGAAGGTGAAGCAGCAGAAAACTCTCCAGAAACATGAGAATTTTAAGAACGGCACGTCTGCAAGTTTCAGTGACAACCCGCAGAGAAAAGTAGCTTTCGCAGAAGTTCTTTAGGTACCTCTTTGTCTACTAGTTAGCAGAGGATATGGTTATGAGAAAGCCTCCCCATCATAGTTGGCCGAGCAACCTTTCCCCTTGTCCATATGTCATATGCCAGCTCAACATGCGTTCTGCAAATTTCCTCCTTTTGAGTTGTGATCTTCAGGAGAGTAATTGTAGTCTTCGCCAGCATCTCCATCCTCTTCATGGTCACCAAGAATGGCAGGACTTCCTGCAAGCAAGAGAGTGTAATAAGGAATGTAGAACTAAGTTTGTCTCATAGAAGTGTGACTTGACAAATTGAAATCCCAGGGACTGTTTGGGTTGGCACTAGAGCTAGGGATTTCCATAAATATTGGAAATGACACACAAATCCCCCATAAAGCTCCAGGTCTGACTTAAGACACAAACATAAGCAGTTATAAATTATAGGAAGACTTCTAACGTGGAAATGCCAATCTAAATGCAAATGAAAGCACATTGCAACAATACCGGAAAAATGGAAGAGCAGTCAACTTTAAAGTACACTGAAGTTATTTTACTTCTATATACCTTTGTGCCTCTTGTATCTGGTCTTGCATTGAGGGCATGATTGATTTCCGTCCTTCCTCTCATATTCGTAGCAGGGCCGACAGACAGGAAATGCACAGACATTGCAAGCGATGAATGGCTCCCCATCAAAAGTTTTGCCGACATTATCACAACATATCTGGCAGGCTTGGCTGCCCAGATTTTCAAGGGTTTTCCCTGTGAAAAAGCAACAGAACTCACACAATGAGTGAATCTCTTTTGCAGCAACCCTCCTACCATAATATCTGCAACCACAGTATAATCACCAACTCATATAATAATGCTGTCAGCATGTTATAGATCAGTGTAGCATACTATACAGAAGCAAACATGGGCAACCCAAAGATGAGTCAAGTATTCAGATTAATTGAAAGATGTGATTCGCCAAGAATCCGCTGAAAATTTCTGGATCGGGAACAACTAATGATGCATTTGACACTCTGTGAGATCAAGAAGTTGTTGCAGTTCTATTCATCGTAGAAAAGACCTGCAATAACTAGAGATAGGTCGACACACTCACGCTTGCCAAGTTGCATGACCGACTAAGTTATGCAGAGGACCAGGTGCTACTGATGGTAATCACCAGAAGAAATTGTTGAGTGGACAGGAAATCTCACCCCAGTTTCAGATTCGGATTCCATGGCGGAGCTCCTTCTTGCCGGGATGTCCAGAGAAAACCCCAAAACTGACTCAGTGTCGACAAGATCTGCGCATACTTAGAGGCTTACACGCACCTTTGAACGTGCTAAAAGGTCATGGAATCTGTTTTATCTGAGTCCTTCCACTTCCAAGGCAACTTCTATATTTCTGCAAAAGCCAGTTCCAAAGACTATAAACTAGCGGGAAGACAGTTCATGGAATAAGATAAAAATTCCTCCAGTAAGCAAAAACTATCAAGTCGCAACTACCACATAAGGTGCAAAAGCACAAAAAAAAGAAAAAGTTCCACATTTCCTCTGTTTTTGCTCGCCAAGGAGTCGTGCGAAATTGCTTTGCCAAAAGATTGAATCAACTTGTACAGACCGATCTCCAAACTAAAGAAGGAAGGAACAGGGGACGCGAATCTCACCTTGAAATCCGGAAATGGATCGGAAATTCTAAAACCGCGCAACGCAAATTAGAGACTTGATTGAGCTAAAGTCGGGATCAAATCAAAGAATGGAAAGGAGCGATCAAAGCGCGTGATCGATGTCTCTCCCACCATTCAAGCCGCTCGACAGCTGGAAATGATATGAAGGGTGCACTCGAAATCAACGGGGAAAATCGATGACCGCGAATGACAACACTAGGAAACGAAAGCGACAGCGCAACTTCAAGTCCACCGACAGTCAACAGCGTCGGTGGGTGAGCAACTGTCGGAGATCAGACGTTCCAAACTGTCCATTATACTCCCGCAGCGACTTTACTAAAGTGAAAGGGCAAACGCTTTTGTCCGTCTTCTCGGAGTTCATACATGGCGATTGAGGGGCTTCGGGTTTTTCCCCCTTTTGAATGTCAGCCCAATCATTCGTTAAGCCCGGCCCGAATAAATCGGATTGAGATGGCGATCGCATGTCGTTCATCTTGGCTCGCTAGAAAGTAGTGGCAGATCTGAGCCCATCGAATGGCAACCCTACTTGACTCTCTTCTTCTTCTTATTCTTCTTCTGTAGCCCTCCACCCCACACGTCCGCGTCCCCTTCACTTGAACTCATCCCGCCTTGGATGCTCTCTGTTCAGTAGCAGCAGCAGCAGCAGCAGTGGTCTGAAGGGATCCCGATGATGAATTATTTAGTAATCTGAAGGATGCGCGTGAAAAGGGAATGGTTCTTGGGGCTCCTTCGTTGGGGTCGAGGTTACCATCATCCATCCCCCTTTCGTTTTCACGCCATTGCCAGGTTGATACCAGCTCTCTCTGAGGGATTCTCTTCTCCTTCTCCTCTCCTCCTCCTCCTCCTTGGCGGTCAGGTCGCCATTGTCATCATCATCGTAACCAGAACCCAAAAGGGTCTGCTCAATGTTCAATCTTAGAGTGGGGTTAGGCTCTGGGTTCATTTCAACTCAGATTTAGAGCTATGTGTTGTGTTGAGAAAGTGGTGATTCTGGTGGAGAGACATGCAACTCTTCTTCAAGGCCAATTATTTTCGAAAAATTATTTTTCGATGTTTAGAACACACAAAAAAAAAAATTAATCTAACCGAAAAGAACTTTAGGTTGATAGAAATCATTTCTCTTTCTTCGAAGAAATCATTTTTCATAAATTACTAATTAAATTGAAATTAATTATTATAGCTTATATAAATTTTATGGAAAATATTTGTTTAAGATGAATTAAAATTCGAAGAAAAATCAGAGGCTAAATGACAAGGAATGCCCCGACTTACTTACACAAATACACTCTTGACTGAGTTCTCTCATCGTGAGAGTCTTGCTAATGTTTGAGAGTTTCGATGATGAAAAAAAAAGGGGAAGTCCTTAGGAATACCATCTAATTTGGGGGAATCATAGAAATATATTTTCTTGGATCTTGGCAAGAGTTAATATGAAATTAGAGGGCTAAAAGGATAACATAATTTCAAAGGCATGAAAGGAGATTAAAATTTTTAAAAAAAAGAAGTATAAAGCCATTCCCCAATATGCTATGTCCGATATCTAAAATTCCGATTCTATTTGCATATTAATTGAGAGGAAAATTGCATCCTTTTGGTGGAAAACCAATGAATCCAAAATTGGACTGCACTAACGACGATGGGAAATCTTGAAGTTAAGGAAGGATAACGAGGGTTTGGCCTTAAATATCTCATTGCTTCAAACAAAGCAATGTGTAAGTAAACATGCATGAAGACTAACCCAAAATCAAGACTTTCTATGGAGTAGAATTCTAAAAGGAATGTACTTTCCCAATAGTTCCTTTTTAGGTGCAAGGAGGGTATAAGATCATCTTGGATTGGCAAAATATCCTTTGTGGTAGAGAAAAACATAGTTGGGTCGATTAGATGGACCATAAGCAATGGTGAGAATGTGAGCATTAGAGAGGACCATTGGCTGACAAGGGGGCCCTATTGGTGGTCCAGCAAGCATGCATGAACCCACAAGAGTGGCAGATTTGATTATGAAGCCAAATGCTAAGTAGACGAACTAACAGTGAGATCGTCTTTTTGAAGAAGAGCTTGTTGAGGAATTTTATCCATTCCTCTCAGAACTGCACTCCCAGAAGATAAGCTAGTATGAATAGAGAAGATATCTGGAACTTTTACTGTGAAAAGTGCATATAATGTTTTTAGGGACAGAGAGCTTAAATCCACACCAGACCAAGTATCAACCTCCTTCCAACCAACTCGTAGACTACGCAATAGAAACTAGAAAGCCCTTTTGCTCTCTGTGTAACCGAGAGGTGGATACTACAGACCATATTTTTTCTAATCTGCCCCCGGACTGGGAAAATTTGGCGTGATCGGAGATCTTTGGGCAAATCCAATTACTTGGTTGCACGTGAATGGATGCGTAGCTTCAAGAGTTAATCGAAGACCTACCCTCTTACCTTCCTTTGAAATGGTGGCGACTGCTCTATGGTGCAAATGGACATCAAGAAATAACTCATTGTTCAGAGATATTAAAGACCAAGATGCTGCGACTCTATCCCAAATGCATAATCAATTCTGAGCAGCCACAACCAATGGAACAACAAAGATCCAGCCATCGTTGGGACACTCCGGGACTCAAAAGGCACTCCACTCGACAGCTTCACGAGGGAAATCCGAGCATTATCTCCACTGCAGGCGAAGCGTAAGCCTTGGTTCATGGTCTGAAACTTATGATCGTGAGGAGAGAAGGGCAAGAAGGTCTTTGTAGAATCTGACTCCTATACTTTGGTTGAAGTAGTCAACGGCATGGCCATTTGTTGGGAGGCTGAAGCAAATAATTATCGAAACCCAGAAGATTTTGGCCCACTTGCCCTTCATTTCAGTGGCCCACTGCAGCCGAAGCACAAATTATATTGCTGCTTGGTCAGCCAAATACCGACATTCCAATAGTCTTTCCATAACTTGAGTTTCTTTTCCTCTGCAACCCCTTTGAAATTTACTTCGCTTTGATGGCCACTCTTTGGGCTTTTTGCGTAAGAACCTTTGATATTTCAGCTATGCAATATCTATTCGACCCAAAAAAAAAGAAAAGAAGTTCTCTCATGATGACAATCTTATACATCCTCTAATCTAATTTTCGTTAGCCATTGCTTGATGCTCACATCACAATTAGTGTTTAGATAACTCGAAATATGGCCAGACTTACAATTTCTATTATTCCTAGCTCTGCGAATGTGGTGGAAGAAAGGCCTGGATGCCATTGAAAACAGATTTTCCCTTTGCAGATCATTCCGATGCGTCCTGCCAAGAACCATTTTCCTTATCTTTGCTTCAAAAATTATTGAGTTGAGAGAGAACATGCAGTCAACTTATGAGAATTCTCGTAAATGTGTCCTTGATAGATAATCAAGTGCGACGTGGAATCGATTTCTTTAGCTATACACAGTTGAGCAGACAATCAAGTTCGACGTCATATAAATGCGTACTTGACAGACCAGAACCAATTACATGAATTGCGAAAGCCATGGGCTCTTCCCTTTTATGCAAGAATTGATGCTGTAAGTTCTTCTTGAGCTGGACATGACACGAGGGTGACACCATCGTTTTACATTGGCTTAAGGCAGCCAAAGTTAGAACTCTCAACGTGTGAACGAGTGAGACCCACATGTCCAAAATGATGAAGATGAGAACGTCATCCAACCGAAGATTTCCTCAAAGAAACAAAAAAAGAAGAAGCATTCGTTAACGTTAACGAACCCAAGTTGCCAAGAAAACGACCCAAACTCCCTCTCTTTCTCTCCTTCAAGATGTCCTAACGAGTCGCAGACACGCCAACCCTCGTCACGACGTCTGCAGATGCATTTCTTGCTTCCCTCTCATTCCCAAACTCGAACGACTTGTGGTTAACCACGTCTTGTCGACGAAGCTGCCAACTTCTCCGATCCGTTCTTCTTGTGCAACCCGTGTTTCTTGCTTCTTGCCCCACACAAACGATGGCCCTTCCACGGCGTTTCTTGGTACGTCACGGAGGATGGTCAACCAAACCCTTTTGACTTTTGAAGCTGTGCATCTTCTTCCCTAGTTCAATGCTTTTGATCTTCTTCTGAATACACAAGTTCTTACACCAATTAGGAGCTAATCACGGCATCTTCTCTTAGGCAACTATTTGTCATAGACTTGTTGGTAGAGAAGAAGGAAAATATTATGAATTTGCATGAACACACCGCATTGCAAACTTAAATTTCAATTGGCAAATTCTTCAGAAAAAAAATTCTGTCTTCCACAATGGAATATGATAAGTGAGATTTCAAGTAAGTGTTTACATAATATTCTTCTGTTCGAAAAAATGATTCATCGAAATAATGAGTCGCCATTGATATCGACTCGTCTGAGATATATATTAGAAATGATACCATGGGATGAATGTAAAGCTAAGAAAATTGCTTGTGCTTCAAGAAAAGAGGTCTGAACATCTTCCGGGTAGAGTGGAAGAAAAGAGGAGATTTTCAAATGAGGAAAAGGATCCATGACTTTGAAAGAATTGAATTGAATTAGTGGTTGTGGAAAGTGACTGAAGATACTTTCTATACAGACTCAGAAGAGTCTCCAAGTCCTCGATATCCAATAATAATTCGATAAAAAATTGGTCTTCTTACTTGAGAGACTTACGTGATTTAAGGACTTTTGATGCATTGGACTCCCATGAACCTCGGTTGATTGCCGCTATGCTTTCGTGTGTTTCAACTTTTTGGGCTTCTACTCATAGTGGTTTAGAATCCCCGTAGAATGTTGGGTGAAAAAGCATTGAAACTATGACAAAAAAGAGAGGGAAAAAAAAAAAAACCGAGAGGTTTAACTTGGGATCCGCCTAGATTTGAGCTTGATTAACCGCACAAACGTCAAACCAGATTGAACGCCGTATGTCAACAGCTCAAATTTCCACAGCCACAGATGATAGGTGGTTCTGTACCGAATGCCCATCACCATATTTTAATCCCAAGAAATGAAAAAAAAAAAAAAATGCGTACCAAATGATACCTAACACACTGCCCCAGAAGCAAGTTTCGTACTTCCTTGGACAAAATGGCGAATTGGTATGTACCTAAAACTAAATATATATGTGTATGTAATGAATGAGGATGACCCGATGAATCCAGTTCAAAACCTAGAAATGCAGCATGCTAAATTTGAACCCCTTGTTCTTTTGTGAAGCAAGAGCAAGTAGCTATACCCACAAAAAGCTCTTGCGTGACTCTATTCTTATATTCTATGTTGTGCACACTTGGCGATCGATTTGGGAGATTCTTCATCGGGTACAT
Source organism: Psidium friedrichsthalianum (assembly GCA_019149425.1). Taxonomy (NCBI): domain Eukaryota; kingdom Viridiplantae; phylum Streptophyta; class Magnoliopsida; order Myrtales; family Myrtaceae; genus Psidium; species Psidium friedrichsthalianum. The sequence continues at coordinate 8,894 of JAGVVM010012327.1, forward strand.
GGTATGGTATGGCTAGGAGGGCCTACGTAAGACGTCAGAAACATGAAATTTGTGCATCTTGGTAAACCAGCAAATGTAACTAACCATAACTGCTTTATATTTTCTTCAACTGCTGGAACTCCTAAAGTCAGCTCCACCTGCTCATTTTTGCTTCTTGTTTCTTCTGAGTTACCCTTCTAGTCCATACCCAATCTGTCTCATTAGCTTGATAACTACATTCTCCAATTATATCTCCCATATTGCTTCTCCTCCTCTCTCTCTCTCTCTCTCTCTCTCTCTCTCTCTCTCTCTCTCTCTCTCTCTCTCTCTCTCTCTCGACAAGGATATCAGCTCCATTTCTCTCTATATATATGTTGCATGACTTTGTTCTTACTTGCACAAACACATTCCTTTCATAGTCCAGACAATCACCTATATACTGGACACTTTTTCTAGACTTGCCTTGGACTCTTTGTAGCTCAGAAGAAATGTACTTGCAGAAGCTCCAATTTTGCATCTCCATCATCTTGATCACCTCCTTGTCGTTCTGCTTCTGCAGCCACAGAAATGGCCTGCTTGATACCGATAATCCTTACCGTGAATATGACCCGATGCCCCACCTCTCCTCAATTAGGACTGCCGGCAGGGGTCGAATCTCATATTATGATTCTGACTTCTGGAGGCAGCTCATGCTAAAACGGAGTCGAGGTGCCTCTTCATCGACTTCACTTAAGTCGGTGAACGTAGATGACTATGGTGCTAAAGGAGATGGAACTGACGATACTGAGGTATATAAATGAACAAATAACCCCCTCATCCTAATATGGTCTTACATTTTTTTTTTCCCCTTCTTCCTGTTCGTCTGTCTGTCTGATTTATGCTGAAACCCTTCTTATGAAACTAACAATCAAGTGGTTTGGTTATGCATACAGGCATTCAGGAAAGCCTGGAAAGCCGCTTGTTCTGCGCAGAGAGCTGTTCTAGTAGTCCCTCAGAGCAAAACCTACCGTCTTACGCCCATCACATTCTCAGGTCCTTGCCAATCTGACCTCACAGTAAAGGTGAGTTTTATCCGATGCGCACATCTCAATATGCCATATATGCTGGTACACATTAAAGAACCACACACGCACACAAGGTAGTTGTTTTCACCAGAAAATGTAATGAACTCAAGGTCTTTCAGTTGTTATGGTAATGGACACACTTATTTCTGTTGTCTGAGTGAAGACCTTTCTTCTTTGTATCTGTTTACATGTTTCAGATCTATGGGACAATCGAGGCTTCTTCTCACCAATCAGACTACGAAAAAGATCCAAAACAATGGCTGAAGTTCGAAAACTTGGAAAACTTGAGAGTAGAAGGCGGCGGCTACATAGATGGCAACGGAGAAACATGGTGGCAAAAATCCTGCAAAACAAACCCAAAACTTGTGAGTCATTGTAGCGGCATCCTTTTCACTACATTTGTTAATTGGCCTAGATTTCACTATGCACTAACACTGGCAATTCCTCTCTTCTTCCTTGAATGCTATGATGCAGCCTTGCAAGGATGCACCAACAGTAAGTTCTTCGATCAGCCCATGATCAGTGACATATCTCGATCTAAATTCAAATGGAGAAGAAGTTTTTATATCCTCTGGATCTCCTAAGAAGAACTATCTTTGCAGGCGTTGACGTTCAACGAATGCAACAATCTGAGGGTAGCTGACTTGTCCATTAAAAATGCACAACAGATGCATCTTGTATTCCAGAAGTGCGTGAACGTGAGAGCAGAGAACCTCCAGATAACTTCTCCTGAGGAAAGCCCGAATACTGATGGAATCCATGTCACAGAAACTCAAACTATCCTCATTGATCAGTCTGTCATTAGGACAGGTATAACAAACAGACACCGATTTGGCATGCACAAATTCTGGGTTCGGCTCCAATATTTCTCTACCAATGAAATGTGAACAATATCCTCACTTTCACAAATCAATGTGTCCGGGTAAACTAAACCTTAGAATGTTCTTGTTTCAGGGGATGATTGCATTTCTATAGTGAGTGGGTCGAGATATGTTCAGGCTACGGATATAACCTGTGGACCAGGCCATGGCATCAGGTCTCCTATTACAGTCCTCCTAGCTAACATACACGAAATATATCTCTCATACTTTCAAGAAAAAAATATTCTACACCTCTTAATTGCTCCTCCTACTATGATGTACTCCGAAGCTCATGTATTATGTATTTACATACAGCATTGGAAGCTTGGGAGCCGATAATTCAGCTGACTATGTTTCAGATGTCGTCATAAATAGAGCAAGACTTTCAGGAACCATGAACGGTGTGAGAATAAAGACTTGGCAGGTGAGATTGGGGCAACGTATTATCATTTTTACTATTTTGGCCAGGATATCGACATGCTCAATCATGCACTTTTTTCCTTGTGTGCTTCCGCGAGCTATAGGTTTTGGATTATTGGATGGTGCCATAGAAGATTAAAACACTTCTAGGATCTAGTTCAATTCTCCTTTGGAATGCAAAACCGTAAGAGGGGGGGACGAGGAAGGGATAATTTGTTTTCGAGTCGAGGTAAATTTGGCATGATGGAATTGCTTTTTGACTTGGTGTGAGCTAACGAGTCTTTGTTAACCAAACTCTTGACTTGCGCTTAGAACAAATATAACAACATCGTCAGTTGCATGGATGACTTTAGCATATTCATCCTGACTTCAAAGTGTTTAGAAAGTTCATTAGTGGCATAATCTCAATCTTGACCCGTCTCCATACAGGGAGGATCAGGGTACGCTAGAAACATCAAATTTGAGAACATTGCAATGGACAACGTGACCAATCCCATAATCATAGATCAGAACTACTGTGATCAGGAGAAACCGTGTCGACAGCAGGTAACAGAACATCTCTGCGCCTATCTTCTTCTAGCTTACTCGACTTGTCATGATGAGCCATCCATTACCATGATTGACCGATCATTATATCACTATCTGGTGGAATGATAGGCAGCAGCAGTTCAAGTGACGAACGTGGCTTACAGGAACATCAGAGGAACCAGCGCTTCAGAAGAGGCCATCAAATTCGACTGCAGCAGGAACCATCCATGTCAAGAGATTTTCTTGCAGGACATCAACCTCAGAACCGAATCTTCGGTTGAGAGCTCTGAAGCTTCTTGCGTGAATGTTAAACTTACCCAAACTGGAAGAGTCTCCCCTCATTGTGCCTAAGGACAAAGGGAAGGGACTGCTATCGTTTGTCAACCTTTACATAATTTGGCCCTGTAATTGTATGTTTTATCAATGAGAATGGCAGAGTAATCTCGAACTCTACATTAAGTAAAAACGTTTTCCGTGCAACGTTTTTTGGGAATTTCCTCTGAAGTAGCAAGCTCTTTAGGTGAAGTGGGGATGAGAAGTGGATAGAGAAGGATACTTACCCCGAATAAAGAAGAGCCCTTCCCACATAATTAGAGCACCAATCGATTCTATATCCAGCGGTGCAGCCATACGAAGGTTGTCACCTTGGTAATCTCCAACAAAAGCCTACTACTCCCGGACAGTGACACATTAACAGCACCAGCAGGAGTTTCCCTTAGTTTACTTAGTTGAGGCATGGTTTTCAATTTCAAGGTTCATTTCACCATCAGAACACGGGGCTATTTGGAGAAGGGATAAGTGTTCTGAAGTCCCAAAACTTGTCACGAAAGTCCAATTGAGTCCTAAAACTTTCAAAAAATGTAATCAAATCCTAAAACTTGTCACGAAAGTGCAATCAAGTACTAAAACTTTCAAAAAGTACAATCAAGTGATAAAACTTGTCAAATTGATAAAATTAAATCCTTCCATTGATCGCACTATTTTAAAGTTTTAGGATTTGATTGTTTTATTTGATTGTACATTTTGAAAATTTTAAAACTTAATTGTACTTTCATGATAAGTTTTAGGATTTGATTACATTTTTTTTTGAAAGTTTTAGACTCAATTGGAATTTCGTGACAAGATTTTGGGACTTCATGCACTTATCCCTTCTCCAAAAATTGTCGTGTTCTGATGTAAATGAACCTTGAAATTAAAACCACACCTCAACTAAGTAAACTAAGGGAAACTCCTGCTTGTCTGTTAATTGTCACTGTCCGGGAGTAGTAGGCTTTTGTTGGAGATTACCAAGGTGACAACCTTCGTATGGCTGCACCGCTGGATATAGAATCAGATTGGTACTCTAACTATGTGGGAATTCTCTTACTTTATTCGGGGTAAGTATTGGACTTATCCAGTTCTCATCCGCACTTCACTAAAGAGCTTCCTACTTCAGAGGAAATCTTGAAAAAACGTTGCACGTAATCGGTTTTGCTTAATGTAGAGTTCGAGATTACTCCGCCATTCTCATTGATAAAACATACAATTACAGGGCCAAAATTATCTAAAGGTTGACAAACGATAGCAGTCCCTTCTTTGTCCTTAGGCACAATGAGGGGAGACTCTTCCAGTTTGGGTAAGTTTAACATTCACGCAGAAGCTTCAGAGCTCTCAACCGAAGATTCGTAATGAGGTTGATGTCCTGCAAGAAAATCTCTTGACATGGATGGTACATGCTGCAGTCGAATTTGATGGCCTCTTCTGAAGCGCTGGTTCCTTGATGTTCCTGTAAGCCACGTTCGTCACTTGAACTGCTGCTGCCTATCATTCCACCAGATAGTGATATAATGATCGGTCAATCATGGTAATGGATGGCTAATCATGACAAGTCGAGTAAGCTAGAAGAAGATAGGCGCAGAGATGTTCTGTTACCTGCTGTCGACACGGTTTCTCCTGATCACAGTAGTTCTGATCTATGATTATGGGATTGGTCACGTTGTCCATTGCAATGTTCTCAAATTTGATGTTTCTAGCGTACCCTGATCCTCCCTGTATGGAGACGGGTCAAGATTGAGATTATGCCACTAATGAACTTTCTAAACACTTTGAAGTCAGGATGAATATGCTAAAGTCATCCATGCAACTGACGATGTTGTTATATTTGTTCTAAGCGCAAGTCAAGAGTTTGGTTAACAAAGACTCGTTAGCTCACACCAAGTCAAAAAGCAATTCCATCATGCCAAATTTACCTCGACTCGAAAACAAATTATCCCTTCCTCGTCCCCCCCTCTTACGGTTTTGCAATCCAAAGGAGAATTGAACTAGATCCTAGAAGTGTTTTAATCTTCTATGGCACCATCCAATAATCCAAAACCTATAGCTCGCGGAAGCACACAAGGAAAAAAGTGCATGATTGAGCATGTCGATATCCTGGCCAAAATAGTAAAAATGATAATACGTTGCCCCAATCTCACCTGCCAAGTCTTTATTCTCACACCGTTCATGGTTCCTGAAAGTCTTGCTCTATTTATGACGACATCTGAAACATAGTCAGCTGAATTATCGGCTCCCAAGCTTCCAATGCTGTATGTAAATACATAATACATGAGCTTCGGAGTACATCATAGTAGGAGGAGCAATTAAGAGGTGTAGAATATTTTTTTCTTGAAAGTATGAGAGATATATTTCGTGTATGTTAGCTAGGAGGACTGTAATAGGAGACCTGATGCCATGGCCTGGTCCACAGGTTATATCCGTAGCCTGAACATATCTCGACCCACTCACTATAGAAATGCAATCATCCCCTGAAACAAGAACATTCTAAGGTTTAGTTTACCCGGACACATTGATTTGTGAAAGTGAGGATATTGTTCACATTTCATTGGTAGAGAAATATTGGAGCCGAACCCAGAATTTGTGCATGCCAAATCGGTGTCTGTTTGTTATACTGTCCTAATGACAGACTGATCAATGAGGATAGTTTGAGTTTCTGTGACATGGATTCCATCAGTATTCGGGCTTTCCTCAGGAGAAGTTATCTGGAGGTTCTCTGCTCTCACGTTCACGCACTTCTGGAATACAAGATGCATCTGTTGTGCATTTTTAATGGACAAGTCAGCTACCCTCAGATTGTTGCATTCGTTGAACGTCAACGCCTGCAAAGATAGTTCTTCTTAGGAGATCCAGAGGATATAAAAACTTCTTCTCCATTTGAATTTAGATCGAGATATGTCACTGATCATGGGCTGATCGAAGAACTTACTGTTGGTGCATCCTTGCAAGGCTGCATCATAACATTCAAGGAAGAAGAGAGGAATTGCCAGTGTTAGTGCATAGTGAAATCTAGGCCAATTAACAAATGTAGTGAAAAGGATGCCGCTACAATGACTCACAAGTTTTGGGTTTGTTTTGCAGGATTTTTGCCACCATGTTTCTCCGTTGCCATCTATGTAGCCGCCGCCTTCTACTCTCAAGTTTTCCAAGTTTTCGAACTTCAGCCATTGTTTTGGATCTTTTTCGTAGTCTGATTGGTGAGAAGAAGCCTCGATTGTCCCATAGATCTGAAACATGTAAACAGATAACAAAAACAAAGGTGTTCACTCAGACAACAACAGAAATAAGTGTGTCCATTACCATAACAACTGAAAGACCTTGAGTTCATTACATTTTCTGGTGAAAACAACTACCTTGTGTGCGTGTGTGGTTCTTTAATGTGTACCAGCATATATGGCATATTGAGATGTGCGCATCGGATAAAACTCACCTTTACTGTGAGGTCAGATTGGCAAGGACCTGAGAATGTGATGGGCGTAAGACGGTAGGTTTTTGCTCTGAGGGACTACTAGAACAGCTCTCTGCGCAGAACAAGCGGCTTTCCAGGCTTTCCTGAATGCCTGTATGCATAACCAAACCACTTGATTGTTAGTTTCACAAGAAGAATTTCAGCATAAATCAGACAGACAGACGAACAGGAAGAAGGGGAAAAAAAAAATGTAAGACCATATTAGGATGAGGGGGTTATTTGTTCATTTATATACCTCAGTATCGTCAGTTCCATCTCCTTTAGCACCATAGTCATCTACGTTCACCGACTTAAGTGAAGTCGATGAAGATGCACCTCGACTCCGTTTTAGCATGAGCTGCCTCCAGAAGTCAGAATCATAATATGAGATTCGACCCCTGCCGGCAGTCCTAATTGAGGAGAGGTGGGGCATCGGGTCATATTCACGGTAAGGATTATCGGTATCAAGCAGGCCATTTCTGTGGCTGCAGAAGCAGAACGACAAGGAGGTGATCAAGATGATGGAGATGCAAAATTGGAGCTTCTGCAAGTACATTTCTTCTGAGCTACAAAGAGTCCAAGGCAAGTCTAGAAAAAGTGTCCAGTATATAGATGATTGTCTGGACTATGAAAGGAATGTGTTTGTGCAAGTAAGAACAAAGTCATGCAACATATATATAGAGAGAAATGGAGCTGATGTCCTCTCCTGTCGAGAGAGAGAGAGAGAGAGAGAGAGAGAGAGAGAGAGCAATATGGGAGATATAATTGGAGAATGTAGTTATCAAGCTAATGAGACAGATTGGGTATGGACTAGAAGGGTAACTCAGAAGAAACAAGAAGCAAAAATGAGCAGGTGGAGCTGACTTTAGGAGTTCCAGCAGTTGAAGAAAATATAAAGCAGTTATGGTTAGTTACATTTGCTGGTTTACCAAGATGCACAAATTTCATGTTTCTGACGTCTTACGTAGGCCCTCCTAGCCATACCATACCATGTACCCGATGAAGAATCTCCCAAATCGATCGCCAAGTGTGCACAACATAGAATATAAGAATAGAGTCACGCAAGAGCTTTTTGTGGGTATAGCTACTTGCTCTTGCTTCACAAAAGAACAAGGGGTTCAAATTTAGCATGCTGCATTTCTAGGTTTTGAACTGGATTCATCGGGTCATCCTCATTCATTACATACACATATATATTTAGTTTTAGGTACATACCAATTCGCCATTTTGTCCAAGGAAGTACGAAACTTGCTTCTGGGGCAGTGTGTTAGGTATCATTTGGTACACTTTTTTTTTTTTTTTCCATTTCTTGGGATTAAAATATGGTGATGGGCATTCGGTACAAAACCACCTATCATCTGTGGCTGTGGAAATTTGAGCTGTTGACATATGGCTTTCAATCTGGTTTGACGTTTGTGCGGTTAATCAAGCTCAAATCTAGGCGGATCCCAAGTTAAACCTCTCGTTTTTTTTTTCCCCTCTCTTTTTTGTCATGGTTTCAATGCTTTTTCACCCAACATTCTACGGGGATTCTAAACCACTATGAGTAGAAGCCCAAAAAGTTGAAACACACGAAAGCATAGCGGCAATCAACCGAGGTTCATGGGAGTCCAATGCATCAAAAGTCCTTAAATCACGTAAGTCTCTCAAGTAAGAAGACCAATTTTTATCGAATTGTTATTGGATATCGAGGACTTGGAGACTCTTCTGAGTCTGTATAGAAAGTATCTTCGATCACTTTCCACAACCACTAATTCAATTCAATTCTTTCAAAGTCATTGGATCCTTTTCCTCATTTGAAAATCTCCTCTTTTCTTCCACTCTACCCGGAAGATGTTCAGACCTCTTTTCTTGAAGCACAAGCAATTTTCTTAGCTTTACATTCATCCCATGGTATCATTTCTAATATATATCTCAGACGAGTCGATATCAATGGCGACTCATTATTTCGATGAATCATTTTTTTCGAACAGAAGAATATTATGTAAACACTTACTTGAAAGCTCACTTATCATATTCATTGTGGAAGACAGAATTTTTTTTCTGAAGAATTTGCCAATTGAAATTTAAGTTTGCAATGCGGTGTGTTCATGCAAATTCATAATATTTTCCTTCTTCTCTACCAACAAGTCTATGACAAATAGTTTGCCTAAGAGAAGATGCCGTGATTAGCTCCTAATTGGTGTAAGAACTTGTGTATTCAGAAGAAGATCAAAAGCATTGAACTAGGGAAGAAGATGCACAGCTTCAAAAGTCAAAAGGGTTTGGTTGACCATCCTCCGTGACGTACCAAGAAACGCCGTGGAAGGGCCATCGTTTGTGTGGGGCAAGAGCAAGAAACACGGTTGCACAAGAAGAACGGATCGGAGAAGTTGGCAGCTTCGTCGACAAGACGTGGTTAACCACAAGTCGTTCGAGTTTGGGAATGAGAGGGAAGCCAAGAAATGCATCTGCAGACGTCGTGACGAGGGTTGGCGTGTCTGCGACTCGTTAGACATCTTGAAGGAGAGAAAGAGAGGGAGTTTGGGTCGTTTTCTTGGCAACTTGGGTTCGTTAACGTTAACGAATGCTTCTTCTTTTTTTGTTTCTTTGAGGAAATCTTCGGTTGGATGACGTTCTCATCTTCATCATTTTGGACATTTGGGTCTCACTCGTTCACACGTTGAGAGTTCTAACTTTGGCTGCCTTAAGCCAATGTAAAACGATGGTGTCACCCTCGTGTCATGTCCAGCTCAAGAAGAACTTACAGCATCAATTCTTGCATAAAAGGGAAGAGCCCATGGCTTTCGCAATTCATGTAATTGGTTCTGTCTGTCAAGTACGCATTTATATGACGTCGAACTTGATTGTCTGCTCAACTGTGTATAGCTAAAGAAATCGATTCCACGTCGCACTTGATTATCTATCAAGGACACATTTACGAGAACTTCTCATAAGTGACTGCATGTTCTCTCTCAACTCAATAATTTTTGAAGCAAAGATAAGGAAAATGGTTCTTGGCAGGACGCATCGGAATGATCTGCAAAGGGAAAATCTGTTTTCAATGCATCCAGGCCTTTCTTCCACCACATTCGCAGAGCTAGGAATAATAGAAATTGTAAGTCTGGCCATATTTCGAGTTATCTAAACACTAATTGTGATGTGAGCATCAAGCAATGGCTAACGAAAATTAGATTAGAGGATGTATAAGATTGTCATCATGAGAGAACTTCTTTTCTTTTTTTTTTGGGTCGAATAGATATTGCATAGCTGAAATATCAAAGGTTCTTACGCAAAAAGCCCAAAGAGTGGCCATCAAAGCGAAGTAAATTTCAAAGGGGTTGCAGAGGAAAAGAAACTCAAGTTATGGAAAGACTATTGGAATGTCGGTATTTGGCTGACGCAAGCAGCAATATAATTTGTGCTTCGGCTGCAGTGGGCCACTGAAATGAAGGGCAAGTGGGCCAAAATCTTCTGGGTTTCGATAATTATTTGCTTCAGCCTCCAACAAATGGCCATGCCGTTGACTACTTCAACCAAAGTATAGGAGTCAGATTCTACAAAGACCTTCTTGCCCTTCTCTCCTCACGATCCATAAGTTTCAGACCATGAACCAAGGCTTACGCTTCCGCCTGCAGTGGAGATAATGCTCGGATTTCCCTCGTGAAGCTGTCGAGTGGAGTGCCTTTTGAGTCCCGGAGTGTCCCAACGATGGCTGGATCTTTGTTGTTCATTGGTTGTGGCTGCTCAGAATTGATTATGCATTTGGGATTAGAGTCGCAGCATCTTGGTCTTTAATATCTCTGAACAATGAGTTTATTTCTTGATGTCCATTTGCACCATAGAGCAGTCGCCACCATTTCAAAGGAAGGTAAGAGGGTAGGTCTTCGATTAACTCTTGAAGCTACGCATCCATTCACGTGCAACCAAGTAATTGGATTTGGCCCAAAGATCTTCCGATCACGCCAAATTTTCCCAGTCCGGGGGCAGATTAGAAAAATATGGTCTGTATATCCACCTCTCGGTTACACAGAGAGCAAAAGGGCTTTCTAGTTTCTATTGCGTAGTCTACGAGTTGGTTGGAAGGAGGTTGATACTTGTCTGGTGTGGATTTAAGCTCTCTGTCCCTAAAAACATTATATGCACTTTTCACAGTAAAAGTTCCAGATATCTTCTCTATTCATACTAGCTTATCTTCTGGAGTGCAGTTCTGAGAGGAATGGATAAAATCTCCTCAACAAGCTCTTCTTCAAAAAGACGATCTCACTGTTAGTTCGTCTACTTAGCATTTGGCTTCATATCAAATCTGCCACTCTTGTGGGTTCATGCATGCTTGCTGGACCACCAATAGGGCCCCCTTGTCAGCCAATGGTCCTCTCTAATGCTCACATTCTCACCATTGCTTATGGTCCATCTAATCGACCCAACTATGTTTTCTCTACCACAAGGATATTTTGCCAATCCAAGATGATCTTATACCTCTCTTTGCACCTAAAAAGGAACTATTGGGAAAGTACATTCCTTTTAGAATTCTACTCCATAGAAAGTCTTGATTTTGGGTTAGTCTTCATGCATGTTTACTTACACATTGCTTTGTTTGAAGCAATGAGATATTTAAGGCCAAACCCTCGTTATCCTTCCTTAACTCAAGATTTCCCATCGTCGTTAGTGCAGTCCAATTTTGGATTCATTGGTTTTCCACCAAAAGGATGCAATTTTCCTCTCAATTAATATGCAAATAGAATCGGAATTTTAGATATCGACATAGCATATTGGGGAATGGCTTATACTTCTTTTTTTAAAAAATTTTAATCTCCTTTCATGCCTTTGAAATTATGTTATCCTTTTAGCCCTCTAATTCATATAACTCTTGCCAAGATCCAAGAAAATATATATTTCTATGATTCCCCCAAATTAGATGGTATTCCTAAGGACTTCCCCTTTTTTTTTCATCATCGAACTCTCAACATTAGCAAGACTCTCACGATGAGAGAACTCAGTCAAGAGTGTATTTGTGTAAGTAAGTCGGGGCATTCCTTGTCATTTAGCCTCTGATTTTTCTTCGAATTTTAATTCATCTTAACAAATATTTTCCATAAAATTTATATAAGCTATAATAATTAATTTCAATTTAATTAGTATTTATGAAAAATGATTTCTTCGAAGAAAGAGAAATGATTTTCTATCAACCTAAGTTCTTTTCGGTTAGATTAATTTTTTTTTTTGTGTGTTCTAAACATCGAAAAATAATTTTTCGAAAATAATTGGCCTTGAAGAAGAGTTGCATGTCTCTCCACCAGAATCACCACTTTCTCAACACAACACATAGCTCTAAATCTGAGTTGAAATGAACCCAGAGCCTAACCCCACTCTAAGATTGAACATTGAGCAGACCCTTTTGGGTTCTGGTTACGATGATGATGACAATGGCGACCTGACCGCCAAGGAGGAGGAGGAGGAGGAGAGAAGGAGAAGAGAATCCCTCAGAGAGAGCCTGGTATCAACCTGGCAATGGCGTGAAAACGAAAGGGGATGGATGATGGTAACCTCGACCTCCAACGAAGGAGCACCAAGAACCATTCCCTTTTCACGCGCATCCTTCAGATTACTAAATAATTCATCATCGGGATCCCTTCAGACCACTACTGCTGCTGCTGCTGCTGCTACTGAACAGAGAGCATCCACAGGCGGGATGAGTTCAAGTGAAGGACGCGACGTTGGGGGTGGAGGGCTACAGAAGAAGAATAAGAAGAAGAAGAGAGTCAAGTAGGGTTGCCATTCGATGGGCTCAGATCTGCCCACTACTTTCTAGCGAGCCCAGATGAACGACATGCGATCGCCATCTCATCCGATTTATTCGGGCCGGGCTTAACGAATGATTGGGCTGACATTCAAAAGGGGGAAAAACCCGAAGCCCCTCAATCGCCATGTATGAACTCCGAGAAGACGGACAAAGCGTTTGCCCTTTCACTTTAGTAAAGTCGCTGCGGGAGTATAATGGACAGTTTGGAACGTCTGATCTCCGACAGTTGCTCACCCACCGACGCTGTTGACTGTCGGTGGACTTGAAGTTGCGCTGTCGCTTTCGTTTCCTAGTGTTGTCATTCGCGGTCATCGATTTTCCCCGTTGATTTCGAGTGCACCCTTCATATCATTTCCAGCTGTCGAGCGCTTGAATGGTGGGAGAGACATCGATCACGCGCTTTGATCGCTCCCTTTCCATTCTTTGATTTGATCCCGACTTTAGCTCAATCAAGTCTCTAATTTGCGTTGCGCGGTTTTAGAATTTCCGATCCATTTCCGGATTTCAAGGTGAGATTCGCGTCCCCTGTTCCTTCCTTCTTTAGTTTGGAGATCGGTCTGTACAAGTGATTCAATCTTTTGGCAAAGCAATTTCGCACGACTCCTTGGCGAGCAAAACAGAGGAAATGTGGAACTTTTTCTTTTTTTGTGCTTTTGCACCTTATGTGGTAGTTGCGACTTGATAGTTTTTGCTTACTGGAGGAATTTTTTATCTTATTCCATGAACTGTCTTCCCGCTAGTTATAGTCTTTGGAACTGGCTTTTGCAGAAATATAGAAGTTGCCTTGGAAGTGGAAGGACTCAGATAAACAGATTCCATGACCTTTTAGCACGTTCAAAGGTGCGTGTAAGCCTCTAAGTATGCGCAGATCTTGTCGACACTGAGTCAGTTTTGGGGTTTTCTCTGGACATCCCGGCAAGAAGGAGCTCCGCCATGGAATCCGAATCTGAAACTGGGGTGAGATTTCCTGTCCACTCAACAATTTCTTTCTGGTGATTACCATCAGTAGCAACCTGGTCCTCTGCATAACTTAGTCGGTCATGCAACTTGGCAAGCGTGAGTGTGTCGACCTATCTCTAGTTATTGCAGGTCTTTTCTACGATGAATAGAACTGCAACAACTTCTTGATCTCACAGAGTGTCAAACTGCATCATTAGTTGTTCCCGATCCAGAAATTTTCAACGGATTCTTGGCGAATCACATCTTTCAATTAATCTGAATACTTGACTCATCTTTGGGTTGCCCATGTTTGCTCTGTATAGTATGCTACACTGATCTATAACATGCTGACAGCATTATTATATGAGTTGGTGATTATACTGTGGTTGCAGATATTATGGTAGGAGGGTTGCTGCAAAAGAGATTCACTCATTGGTGTGAGTTCTGTTGCTTTTTCACAGGGAAAACCCTTGAAAATCTGGGCAGCCAAGCCTGCCAGATTGTTGTGATAATGTCGGCAAAACTTTTGATGGGGAGCCATTCATCGCTTGCAATGTCTGTGCATTTCCTGTCTGTCGGCCCTGCTACGAATATGAGAGGAAGGACGGAATCAATCATGCCCTCAATGCAAGACCAGATACAAGAGGCACAAAGGTATATAGAAGTAAAATAACTTCAGTGTACTTTTAGTTGACTGCTCTTCCATTTTTTCCGGTATTGTTGCAATGTGCTTTCATTTGCATTTAGATTGGCATTTTCCACGTTTAGAAGTCTTCCTATAATTTATAACTGCTTATGTTTGTGTCTTAAGTCAGACCCATGGGAGCTTTATGGGGG